>OY741991.2:6091650-6213284 GCA_963555575.2 Hygrocybe coccinea
AGTTGTCTTAATGGCAAGACTAAGACAACTAAGATGAGTAAGTAGAATCCCTGTTTTACTGATGCTAGACAGTAGCGACGACTCTGAATCAGAAGGTTCGAATTTTAATGACACAAGTCCATACCTGAAACTGACATTGACCGCTCCCTAGTGTCTGTTACTGTCAAACGACCAGGCAAAAATCCCCCGACATACCCATGGCCATCGATGGAGGTAGGTGTACTCTAGTGCAATTTTGTTTTTGGGCCATTATTGAGCTATGCCCATTGCAGATGTTCCTCACCGACATTTTGTTCAGCTCTCCCCACCTGCACTTCTCCGAAAGACAGAAGAAAGCGGTGCTGAATTGGGCCAAAGATCTCAATGCCCCCACAGTTCCAACATACAGTGGTATTCAGCGTTGTCAGAAGAATATTCAAGAACTTATTGGCAACCCAACCGAGAAAGTCATCTCCGCTTCAGGGACCATCTTCTATATCAATGATATCGGGAAGGCAATTTCAATGGTAAAACTTTAGGTTAAATTAGTTACTAGTCAACTTAAATGGCCCTAGGATTACTCAAATCCCATCACACATCTTTCCATGTGTGACTACCCCAAAGATGGTGGTGGAAAATGGACCGACCACTTCAATGGTGAGAAGATGCTATTTGGTCTTCCGGAAGATATTGCCTCTCCTGCTGTCCGTGTGGATGGAAGTATTTTTTATACGCATGAACTACTTCGCCTTGATACTGGAGGATATTTCATCCCGGAACGATTCATCTATGTGGAATCTACACAAGTACCTACACCACAAGATCCGGTGGCTGAGCCAGTGTTAATGGCTTTCAGATACAATGTTGAGGGGAGTGAGGTAAGTCTCATGATTTCCTTTTTTTCATGGAATCTCTGACACTGGTGAATAAATTTCCAAGGCGGGGTTCATCGTGGACAAAGAAGAAGTTCTCATCCCCATTTCAAAATTTTTACAGTCTTTTGATGAGATTTCCAAAAGTATGGATTTTTCAGACAAATTTACAGGTGAATGTTTTTAGTTGTCTGTACATTACACTCTGGTCTCAGGCTTTAAGTAGAAAATTCTAGAGTATGGGCTGCAAAAATGCCAAATCCCCTTTGAGCAAAAGCCAAGGGACGGATGGTCTATTCTGTCTCCCTGATTATATTCATGGATGATGTCTCCGGAAACATTTCAAAACAATGGAACAAACACCATGCGATATACATGTCCAATGCCAACCTACCTCGAGAGATGATTGAAAAAGAATTCTGTGTACAATTTGTAACATCATCTCCACATGCTGCACCAATGGAGTTGATGAGGGGAATGAGGGAATCAATAGAGTATAAGCATTTCACAATTTCTTTGGAATCACAGATGATAAAATACCACATCTAGGAAAGCAGCAGAATCTGGTGTTGTGTCATATGATGCCAAATTTGAAGAAGAGGTGCTGCTCATACCATATGGACTTTTTTTTGCTGGCAACAATCCAATGCAAGCAGAGGAATGTAGCCATGCTGGCCTCAAGTGCAACTATTTCTGTCGAACTTGCAAAGTTGGGGGAACAAAGAAGTTTAAAGAGACAGATGAGGGATTCTTGAGCCTATTTCAGGTATTTTCCAGAATATGACCTGGTTTTGGTGACAACTGATTTTGTCCTTCAGTCTGCAGAGCTTCGGAAACCTGAAGAAACAACTGAACAAGCATGCCAACTTATCCAGCTTGCGATGTTGTCTGGAGGGACTGAAAAAGTTAAAAATGCAGTCACTGAAACTGGCATATGAGATTCTGCAACAACCTCTATTGTCAATACTTTGCTTGATCTTGGGAAGCGTCTTCGGAAGCGTGAACCAGGACAAACGAAGCTAAAAGAGTCTGAAGTCCTGCTGAAGCTGCAAAATGAGCTTAATGATGTCTTGGCGGACAGATCAATTGTGGATGCAATTAATCCCTTGCTTGGGATGAAAGGTATTTTTTGTACCAATAAAATGAACAATAATTCATGATTGGTTTCAAGGTGTGAATATACACCAAGATACACCAACTGAGGTTCTTCACACCATTCTCCTTGGGGTTGTCAAGTATTTCTGGGCACAAACTGTTCATTTATTGGACAAGTCTAAATCGCTTGACCTTTTCCAACTTCGCCTTGATTCTCTTGACTCAGATGCCCTCAATGTCTCCAATCTCAATGCAGATTATATCTGTCGCTATAAAGGAGGACTGGTTGGAAAGCATTTTAAGAGCTTGGCACAAGTAATGCCATTTCTCATTTATGATCTTGTGCCTGATATGGTTTTGAATGGCTGGACTGCCATTGGAAAACTTGTTGTCCTGCTGTGGCATACAGAATTTGAGGACCTAGAGCAGTATCTGGTGGGTAGTAAATTTAATTAATGCTAATTGAATATTCTACTGATTGACATCTGTAGGCCCAATTATCCCTTGCCATCAATGATTTTCTTACCATCACAGCACAATGTGCTCCCAGCATTCTCATCAACAAGGCGAAATTCCACTTTCTTCTTCACATTATTGCATATATTCATCAATTCGGTCCAGCCATCATCTTTTCAACTGAGCGATACGAATCATTCAATCATGTGTTTCGACTGGCATGCATCTACAGTAATCGACAATCTCCAAGTTGTGATACATGCAAGGCATTTGCCTCACAAGATCAAGTCAAGCATATTGCTCTTGGTGGATACTGGTTTGATCAATCATTAAAAAAATGGGTTCGTGCTGGGCCTGCCATCCTTCAACACATGGAACAACATCCAGAGCATGCTCGCTTTCTTGGTTACACTCCCAAGGCCATTAAAAAGCCAGGTAAGCATATATAAATAAGTGACATGATTCAAATAAATATTGATTAGATCTCCAGGCTTTGCCAAGCTTTCACATGAAAAATCAATGCCACCAAAACCTTGCCAGTGGAAAGACACTCACTGCTCTTCAGTTATCACCAATTCTGAAAAGGATGAGAAGCAGTTCTTTATTGCTGATTCCTTTGTTGCACAAAATGGTGATATCATCAAGCAGGGTAAAAGTGGAATATTTCTTCAACCTTCAGGCTCCAAGGTGTGTCATACTCTTATTAAATATTCCAGACATGAGGGAATTTCTGATTGACACTTTGTATAGACATCTATTGCAAAAATCAAGGAAATACTGGTGCCATCTGACTCAAGTATGGACATTGCCACTCATGTTGCAATTCAACACTATGATTTTCTTCCTTTCAAACATCCAATTCTTCACTTGCCTTGTCTTCAACTTCGCAGAACAGAAACCATTGTGGATGCAACAGTTTGTCTATTTGCAATTAGAAACACTAGTGTCTAACTTTAAACCATACTCAGGATGCAATATGTGCTGTGAACATTCAGCATGATTGTTTCATGTCTGGCTGTACTAAAACCACAACAAGCCAACTCCGTCAAGAGCGTACTAACACTACCAAGAAGCGCCACCTCCTCTCCCACTCATCAACAAATCAATATGTTCTCAACTCACATTCCATTCACAACTTTCAACATATTGCTGCTGCCACACCATCCTCACTCAAAGCTACCTTCACACTTATCCCTGTTGGTGATGCTGAGCAAATTCAAAAACTTGCTGCAAAACGAATTCGTGACAAAAAGGATACTCCAGAGACCCCAATTGGTGAAGGTTGTCAGGCTGATGAAGAGGTTGAGGGTGATGCTCCAGCATTTGATCACATTAGCAGACCAAAGAAAGCCACAAAAACTTGGAAACGCAAGCGAAATAAATAGCTTTGATGATTGTATAATATATTCATTTTTTATTAGAGGCCTTTGAATGTATGGTAAACATGCTTACAATGTATACAGTTAGATCATGTTACCATAGTTTCAGCAGCTGTGGCACCACCAACACCAGCACTATCAGGTGATTGCTTTAGACAGTCAATGTAATTCCTCAAGCCAATTTCCGATTCAACTTCCCTTCCCTTGAGGCAGTGGACTCCCTCAGTAATGTTTCCCAACTTCATGGCTTGATTGACCTTGAGAAAGTGATCACTTTCCGACCTAATGTTGTCATCCTTATTGAAAATTTGAACCATAACATTTTTCAGCTGGCACTTGGAAGGGAGGCTGTTTGCTAAGAGTGCTGGAACAAGAAGAGGCCAGACCAGGGCAATCATCACATCAAGGTTCCATCGTGAAATGAGGTCAAAGGGTAGGGCTTTTGGCTCAGTGCTGGGCATGGAGTGACATTGGGTAAACATCAAGAGCCTCAGCAAGTCATTGTTGAAGATCAGACCAGGTAATTGTTGACTGAATCACTTCAAGTGAATGAATTCCCTTGCTCTGATTCACGATATCAAGGCTAACATTGAAGGACTTGGCATCTGTAAGACATAATTAGGGTGAGTACAATTCAGTGTCATTGGTGAAACTTACTGTTGTCAGGCATTCCATCAGCCTCTGGCTGTTTCTTGGCAGAGGAAGGAAGAACAAAAAAAGAACACATCATCACGATAACTTCTGCTGCAAATCCACCCTCCTTCATTGTCTTTCTCATAACACCATTGATATTTTATCCAGAACCATTGCAAAGTTGGCCCATTCAAACCCTTCACAAATGCCATCAATCAGATTATGGCATTTTGACCCTTCAAACCACAATCCTCCCCTGTCATCTTTCTGCCTGCTCAAAAGGACTTCAGGTTAGCAGCAATGCAGTAATTTGTATGCATGTATTTATTCACATCTGGTAGGTCCATCATGGCTGAACCCAAGAAACAAGAAAAAGATTTTACACCAGAAGTTGACACCATCATTCCTGTAACAACAGCCCTTGCACAGGTCTGTTTTGTTATGCAGTTTGCACAACCGGAAAACTAACTGAATTTGGTTCTCAAGTCTGGTAAACTTCAGGAAGCACTCAACCAGCTCCTAGCTCTAGAAAAGCAAACATGAAATGTATGTTGAAGCTCACATTCTATACTTCACTGTGAATGGATGAAATTTGTAGGCATCTGATTTAGCTTCAAGAACTCAACTTGTCACAACTATTGCAGAGCAATGTTATGAAGCTCGAAACTATGACATACTCAACTCGACCATTACCCTTTTAAGCAAAAAACATGGGCAACTAAAGGGCATGATTCAGGCAATGGTAGAACAGTCCATGGGGTGGCTCAAGGAGACCAAGAAGCATGAAGGGATTAAGAAATGCTTACAACTTGTTGAAACATTGAGAGACATGATGGAAAGAAAGGTGAGATCTCACTCTGATGGAATTTTGATTGGATTGACTAACCAGCTAGCCAATTAGATTTTCTTGGAGACACCATGAGCTTGAGTGATGCTCCTGCTGTCACACTACCACAAGTCCTTGACAAGTCCTCCCTCCCTGGAATCATTGCAAACAGCTTGCAACCTTCTTTCTGATCTACAAGTCAAGACATATTCATCCATGGAACGCAGAGAAAAGACTGAATTCATCCTTGAACAAATGTGGATGCTGATAGTGGTCACATGACAGAAGGACATGGCATTGGGAAATGATGGCAAGGACTCAATAGGTGGAGGTGAGGTGGAATGGTTAGTGTTGGTGGGAGAAAAATCAACAAGGAGTTTCTGAAGGGAAGGACAACAAGGTTGGTTTGGTCATGACTTGTCTTGACCCTATTTTGTATGTCTATTTTACTGCTGCTTGAATTAAAACCTCAAACCATCCAGAATATTTGTGTCATGGCAGAATATTATACATGAATCACTGTTTCTCCTTGCCAGACCTCACTGCTCGACAAATCAATGAGGTTTTAGCTCAACATCTTGTTTCCAGAATGGTATGGGCCCACATCAATTGACCAGCTGGTGGAAAAGACGTGGATGGGGATGAATGTGGCACAAGCAGCCCAATCACAAGTTTATAGCATAGCTGTTATATTTCACCATGGAACTCAGCTTGCAATTGCTATGGACTGTACAGTCGGAAGAGCCATCCTGTTTTATACAGGTTTAGTATTGTAATATTTGGAGAAAATCTACAGAGCCCTCCAAATCTTGTGGTAAGATACCCATGGTGTTGATAACTGGTTCTGTTAATGCAGGTGCATAAGTCCATTGGATACCGTTCACCCACAATTTGACATATTCCTGTCCCTTTGTCCATTCACCCACCTTCTGCTTGTCAGTGATTGCCCTCCACCACTTCTGTGTGCAATAGCCCCTTCATCTAACTCCCCCCTTCCCCCCCATGTTTCTAAGCTCTTGTTTTCTTTTGAGAATCCAACTTCAGTCTCAGTTGGCCCAAGCTTGGCTTCCATTGCTGTGACTGTAATCACAATATGATGTGAGGAACCCTTACTCTTCTGGGGATGGATTTCTCCCTCTCTGCCTAAGTCTCATCCACACCATGTCCTGTACTGCATGTGGGTCCTCAATGCCAGCACCCTTGACCAAAGTGATTGGATGAAATGCCTCCAAGGGAAAGATTGGTGACAATGTCGTCTTCAATGTAATACACAGGCAATGGGCATGACTCTTGTGGTTGAAGCTTTGAAGATGAGGTGTGTTTTTCTGGTGGTAAATTGTATGCCAAACATTAAGGTGGTGCTCTAGGTGGAAGAGGAAGTGTTCAAGGACTGCTTTGAACCATGCAGGTTCTTCTTGCTTGAGATAGTCCACCTGCATTAGATGTACAACCCATTTGTGCACTTGGGAAGCAATCTGACAAACCATGTAAGTCTTTGAGGGTGTATTACACTTGTGCATATGTCTCAGGACCTCAGATACAAAGTTTTGTGATGATTTGACTGAGATACAGTGTGTTGCTTCAAAATGATTACCAAAAATGGCCATGGACAAGTCACATGCAATACACAATAACAAATTTATTGAGAATGTTATATTCATTTTTCAAAGAATATATGACCCAGCACAGGTCTGATAATAATAGAAGTAATGGTTAACTGTGGGCATGGAATCCCAATGTAAATATTGCACTTTTTGCAATTTAGAAATAATTTGCCATTGATAACTGCATTATCCATATTATTTATTTATCTCGAAAAACAAAACAAACAATTTCAAACAACTCTTCAAGTTCAACCATTTTTCTCGTGGAGGCGGGCATGGATCCTACAGCATTGCTGTCGCGATACCGTGCCGCTAAAACAAACTTGTTGACATCAGCTGCTCGTGCCCCTTCTGGCAATGCTCTGTCGACTTCCAGGACTGCTTCTAGAACAGCCGTCTCCCATCGCGAAGAAAGCTCCAGCGCGACTCCAGACAGCACCATGTTCACTCCCGTGAGGCCCAACAGATCTGGGACGTTTGGTGACTCTCCGATACCGGCGGCCATTTTTTCACCCGGACCACCCAATCGTCGCCGAGCCGCCGAAGATGATATATCAGCTATCAGGGAACAGAAGCGGGTCAAAGTTCATGCCCGACGACAATGCGTGAGATATTCTATCCAAGAGAACTTTTTGGACAGCTTTGCAGAGGTAAATAGCTACTTGACTCCCAAGCACATTACTCACACTCCGTTGAAGCTCCCTGACTCGAAACTAATGCTGGTCGAAATCATGGCATACCTGGTCGGTCAGCAACAATCTGACAAGGACAGCAAGACAAAAGAAACTTTGAAATCGCTTGAATTTCGGGTAAGTAATTCCTCTTTTCTCCTCCTCTTCTTGTAAAAGCGTTTGTACAGAAAGCCTTGCAAGACCGGCTGTGCGTGTGCCTTCTTTCACCTAATTTAACAGCTTATGTCACGGATCTCGCGGAGCACATTCTGGTATGTTAATATTTATCATTCTAGGTTTCCTAATTCACGACCGACGCAGAGTTTGATTCGCGATGACCCGGGGATATTCAAGGTCCCCGCGGAAGTCTTTGATGACTCCGAACTCCTTCAGTTGTTGTCGACCCTCGTGAAAGATATTCTGACAAGCAACCGAAGCGGCATAAAACAGAAGGTACGGCGCCTTTCCAAATGATTATTTTTGGGGCGCTCAAGCAATCTCCAAGCTCGCCGCTTCCGTTGCGACGGTAGGTAGACATGGGAAGGTAAAAAAGGCACAACATATTGGTGCCTTATCGAGAGCGCTCTGCCCCTTGGGAATGGAAGTCACAAGCCTTCATTGGGCACGCATTGCGTATCTGGTAAGCCCCGATGAGATATTCACATCTAAATGCTGATCTCCAGTGTCCCAGCGCACCTGTTACGTGGCGTTTGAAGCCAAGTTTGGCGCGAAAACCACCTCCCAAGATCCTGAAGCCAATACGAACTTTGACGGGGATGAAGAAGCCAACGATGAAGACTTCCTGAACCCAGACCCCCTGGCTGCGGACAATCTCGAATTCACGATGGATAATTCTATCGGGGACGAAATTGAGGGATCAATTTCATGGAAGCCCGTCAAGGACCAAACTTACCTTCCTGGTAAATTTTGGAACTATGTAGATGATCTGCTTCATGAAGCCCGGGCAGAAATTCACAAGGCCACTACATCATTGGCGGAGGAAAACACGGAATGGACAGCGTAAGCTGTTATTATTCAAGAAATGTACTCGTTTCTTACACCACTCCCTCAGTATCTTCACGCTAGCCTTTCAGGAGGACCTCAAGAAATATCCTGGGCATAAAGCCGGCAGGCATATGATCACTACCCCCACCTTGGCCTGGCAGCAGAAGATACAGGCGGCGCTCCTTTGGTAATGGCGGATTCAGCTAATCATTTTATATTTACTGGATGCTTTGAATTAATCCAACTTGTCATGCTGTCCTTTCTGTCCCTACCGTATAGCCTATCATAATGTCAATTTATTGGTTTTAACCGCTATATTATATCCTGTGATATGAACTTTGGAAGTTTGGATAACCTTGGGCCTACGTTGAGGGATGGCTCAGCGAACGCTGGCACAGGGTTTGACATGGACGCCTGCCGAGCCGAGGAGCCAAACATGGTTCTAATATTCAATTATTTTACTTGGCTAGGCTTCGCAGAACGTTCGACGATCAATCGTACCGTTGGAAATCCAGCCTTCGTTTCACATGTTTCTCAATGGTTGTCTAGTAACCACGGACAGGCAAAAGCCGGAAAAGGTTAGTAATGCCCTAGTCTATTGCTCACATAAGGTTGAGAAGCACAAGCCCTGGGCGAACCCTGACCCTTGCTGGTTGTGTACTTTATCATATTCGCTCATCACAAACAGAAGATTGGCATTCTCGGGTTGGACGATCACACCACCGTGGTGCCCTGCAACAGTGGTCAATGACAATAACCCATGTCCTCGCGTAACACAGCGTACTCCATACTGATCGGTACCTATCCGCAACCGTTTCGGCAAATGCTGCACCTAGAAAGCCCACAATCAAAGCCATTTGTGCCATACTGAGCTCAAAACTCACCCAAGCCCTTGAACAAGCCAACCAACCATAGGTTACGATTATCTGACGTGTTGCCAGGAAAGAGCCAGCTCAGCCGGAGCCGCGTTCTCAGACATTCCTGGGCATTCCTCTGCAAAAACCGGGCATTCCGCGGGCATTCCGCATAGCATTCAAATTCCACCTCATTTGCCATCGTCATGTATGAATCCATGTCCACTTCCCAAAACCAAGTCTACATGCAATCGTCTACCCGAATCAGCTCTTGTCCATTGCTGCGATTCAGTGGTTACTGAGATAGTCACTGTAGGTTATTGCCAAAACTTGGGCACTGTGACTGATGATACTCACGGACAGCTTTCGATTGAAAGTCTGCCTCTTGGCGATATGTCCTCCATCAACACTTTCAACACTCAGGACAACCGTTCCTCTGTAGACCTCCCTGACCTTCCAATCCTCGAGTTTGACCAATTGGCAAAACAACACGAATGGACTTCGGTACCTCCATTCCGACCAAGCTAACATAGAGGAGGACTTTGATGCTATCTTTGATGATCTGAAAAACGAGGGCGTAATTGGTCTAACCCCACATGCTTGCAGGTAAGTTACACAGTGCTCGAGTTTCTTCTTGAGAAGCAGAACCTGACCATTGGCATGTCGCAGCTACCATAAATTCACTTGCCCACACCGTCGTGTCACAACACCTTGGCTTCCCACATTTGTGTGCTTGCCGAATATAAAGAAGTCGAGCTGGAGGTGTTTCTGTTGTGCCGGTATGTGTATACTCGCTTGGCCAACATTGCTCATGACAACGCTTACTGTCCAGTCAACCATGCACTCTTATTTCCAACGCCTCCCTATGGACCCTTTCATGCCCCTCAGTTAACCTGAACGGCTTAGGTCCCGCCAGATCTTTTTTGCTCAGATGAACCTACTCGAAGACTGCTGGCGCGAGAATGCCTGGCAACCCTCGATGATCTAGCCAAGTGCGGTGTCGACGGCGAGCCTCAGCCGATCCTTCTGCGTTACAAAGACGCCTATCAAGATCAGAAAATTTTTGGACCTCGTCAAATTTGAAGCCGACTACGCCTGACCCTCCAAGAGTACTGTCAACAACATTCAATTGGATCTCGGACTTGACCGCATGGTTCTGTCTGCCCAAGCCTGAGAGTGGGGAGGTACACGGTTTAGGCCAGTCGTTGGACATGTCATCAAGATCCCAAACAGTGCGATTCTAGGAAGGGGGAGAAGCCATATTCGAGCCTGAAATTGGTGCATACTTAGTATCATTGAACATTATAATAACACAGCTTGACGCTTGAGGTGCGGTGCAGGCAAATGAGAGTATGTTGAAAGACGACAGCACGTGTATCATCAATACACGTTTACGCATGACTTTACCAACCTGCGTCCAATCATGTCTCGTAGTTTCTTGACTACGCTTCAGGATGTGTATAGCCGTGTCACCAACATTGAACCAATAACGCCATCTGCTAGTCCTAACACGGCCCAGACCCACCGAGCAATGATGAACAGCGTTAATCAGTACATTGGACAGATGGCAGCTCATGTTCGTGCTATCAACACAGCATCAGTTGGTGATGCTGTTATCCCAGAAAATGAGTTGGATGGAATTGGAGACTGGGGTAAGTCTTTGCATCTCGTTTATGTGCTCAAATAAACACCTGCGTCCAAAGACAACTTATCTTTATCGGAATCGGACTCGGATTCCTCAGGTTCAGGGCCTCGCGCAGTAACAGTGAGTTAAATAATCCTAATAGATTTCCATTCGTGTTTACCTGTTGACGAATAGACAGCTTGCACTCGTTGCGATGCAATCCTTGCACGGCACGATCCTGAAATCAACATGCTTAACGCCGTCGATTTTAAAGCTACGATTTTAAATCTGAGGAAGAAGACTTATCAAGTCGCTGAGCAAGATGCGTTTTGCAGGCTGATGGTGGGATACAGTCCAGAGTGCACAACTGCACAACTTGTAAGCTTTTCATTTGATGATATTCAAGATTACTGAGTTGCATATAGAGCGCCGTCTTTGCGCAAATTGTCAACGACATACGGTCCTACGTCCAGTTGTGCGGGAGTGCAACTGGGTGAGACAACTTGCAAGATATTTTGGAACGTCTGAGCCACCGCAAAACGGTAAGTATCTTTCTGCTCTTACATTAGACTAATCCTTTTATGAATTTAGGCACTAAGCGCTGCTCCCCGAGGCGATTGCATCCAAGCGTATATTTATTTTGTTTTGCGCAGTATAGATAACCTCAAGTTTGTAATCGAGTGGAACGCAAAGACAACAGAGCGCAGGGGCAAAACGTGGAAAGGCCAGTATCGACAGAAATTTTTCGAGGAGTATTTCACCAAGGAGTTGGAACAGATTACTACATTATATGTTGGCGATCATCGCAAGAAGCTCATAGCCAAAGCCAAGAGCCGATTCGTGCGGCGACACGAGAAGATTATCACCGCGCGAAATGAGTTGCTGAAACTCTATCAAATGGTGCATCTTCATTAAGGTGGCACTGTTGATTGACAAGCTATTGTAAATACAGTTTGGTGCTGTGATATTTCTGGATCCGACTTGGGATATTATGTCGGGATTCGATCTCAAGAAGCGGTCGAGATTATTCACCGTCACCTTGACGCTATTGCTCAAAAGCATTCCCCAGGTGGACGACCCTGACAGCGAGTTTCATGGACGTTCCTGTTTGATTGAATTACAACAATCAAACACTTCATTTTTACTGAAGGTTTTGGATGTTTTGGCGGGACCGACTGTCGTGGACTATGTACAGCACTTTCTTGATGCCCATCCACCTCTCACCCCGCAACTATAGCATGTTACTTGTGTTGCTTTCAATAATACATATTTACCCCAGAATTACTGAGTTGATGAGAACATGTAAAAAAGCTTAATCTAGAACGAGGTAAACATGATTCTCTGGAATGATAACTAGACATCTGAGCGTTGGGCAACAAAGAGAAATGAAATATCAATGCCTAGAGCGCCGATAGCCATTCCCTGAACTTATTCCGACGCGTCGCCACATCATCTCCCGCTAAAATATTGAAATCTTCGTTGTAAAAGATGACCATGTTGAGGATCTCTTGGTATGTGTATGATGACAGGTTGCCGTTGAAATTGTTTGGGACCACACCAACAGCAGGGGCAACGGCGGCTTGAGGTGGGACCACTGTACCTTGAGTTTGAAGTCTTTGAGCAATGGCACGACCATCACCATGAACCTTGAGTATTTTGAGTTAAAGTGACTCCGGAAAGAAGAAGTGTCAGTGAAACCAACTGATTTATGAAGTGGGCTATAAGCCATCGGCAAACGAACACGAGAGTTGTGTGAGATAATGTGATGGTTTTGTGTGAGGGCGTTTGTTGTTGCCATCTCCATTTTGTTATGGATCGCTAGATCAGCGGGCTCCAGCAACAACCAACTAAAAGTCGAGATCAGACCAGAGGAAACTCAAGAAGGATGGTGTATTCATGGTCTACCACTACTATACAGCAAGTAGCAGTCTGGGGGAGGGAGAGAGTCTAGGAAAGCGAACCAGGGAGAGAAAACCAGACTAAACGTGAGGAAAAGGAAGGGAAAAAGAGGAACAGTTCGAAGATGAAGGTTTAAATACAAAGAAGTTAGGGAAATGCCATGAAAGACAGACTACCGGGTCTGTATGTACAAACCGAGAGAAATGTAAGAACAATAAGGCTGTCCTGCAGATACAGCATGTCCATCAGTGTTTCAAGTAGTGATTGCAAGGAAATGGTTCGGAGCAATCAAGGGTCCAGACCCTGCGCCTCATGGTTGCCTCATGGCAAGGAGGTGGAACAATCCATGAGTGGATGTGACAGCGAGCACATGATGAACATGAGGCAGCCATGTGGATGTCATGTGGCTGAGTTCCTAGTTTGGGAATGATGAGATTGGTTCGTCTTCCTGATGGTTTGCATTGGCAGTGGATGCCTGGCCAATAGCAGCATACGACTATGAATATATGTATGCGGGATCGGGATGGAAAGGTGAACATGATGCTTCATCATTGGAGGCAGGGGAGAAGGTGAATCACTGAATGGGGAAGAACCATGATGGGGGTGATGCAATGAACACTGGTAATCATACACCAGCGACTGTGGTTCCTGCAGTACGATAAGCAAGGGTGCTTCATATAACCCTTCTTGGCTACAGGGTACTGGATGACTGGGATGTCGACTGGGTGTGGTTATTCTCGACCAGTGGACTGGTACACAAAGGTGATGAAACATGTCGGAATGCAAGTCTTTGTGGAGCATCAAGGGAACTTGTCATACATGCGAGTTTGGGTTGTTAGCTGAGCACCGGCGGTCAGCTGATGAGAAGAAAGCGAATGAATGTGGAGGTGACATGTGAAGAAGAACAAGATGGTCGGCCAAGGTAGGTCAAAGGAGTCATCGGTTGCCGGCAACTATGACGGATCCGATGTCTGAGTCATTGTGGGGAGGTTGTGTTATCCGAATATAGGTTGCATGGATATAGACGCCCACAAGGGTGGAGATGCCAATAGAACATATGACAATCGTGGCGATGAGCTGGGCGTCAAAGATAACCATGAGGATCGGGATGACGTGTCGGTCTTCTTCAAAATAGGAAAGTCAATCGGTCATCAGGCACAAGGCTATTCATTCGTCTGTGACAGGCACAAGGAACCATGTCGGTGAATTGTGAAAGAACAATAACAATGTCATGAGCATATGGGTGTGGACATATGATCGGTCGGCGGAGAACCAGAGTATTCCGATTGCTGGGTATGATCGGTGGTTGGGTCATGGAGTATTCTTGTCTCCAGGTATGCACACCGGTCATGGGTTGTGACAAGAATGGAATGGTCAAGTTCGGATTGTATTGCCTTCAGGTTCCTTCAGCTTCTGGTTGTGCATGAATGGTTATGCACCGTCAAGTCATCCAATGAGGACATGGGGTCAACCCGAGAGTTCGGTAACAAGGTATCGTCCAATCAGAGCGTGGGACTTGGCACATCTTCGTGGGAATGTATGGGTGTCACGTGCTGTCAAAGCAAAAGACAGGGGCAAAAAGGTGAAAATCGTAACACATTTGCATTTGTTGCAGAGTGTGGTGGATGCCCGCAAGGGTACCGAACTCCTTCTGTGCATCTAGATTGTGTTCAGTAAATGATAAAAATTGCGGGGGTAATGGGATTACGGGTGTCACGAATTACGGTTGCACGATTGCGTGCGGTTTCAATCACATCCTCTGTGATCGCCGGTTCCTGAGCTGCATAAATGTACCAGATCAGATCAATAAACAAGTATTTCCGCACATGTAAAGTGGGTAGAGTCTTCCCTTTATGGCGTTCGAGAATAACCACAGTATTCTCTGCTTTTTTTGCCGCTAGATGAGCAATCGGTTGCCCTGCGTTAATACGCGCATCCAGATTCAGTACGTTTGTGAGAACTGCTGGCAAGTTGGGATGCTTGTCAAGGATACTAGGGATGTCGGAAGGGTAGTTGTCCATCTTGTTTGCGGATGCAAATTACTTTGAAACCCAGCAGTTACAACTTGAAGCTTGAAGCTTGAAGCTTGAAAGCTTGAACTCGTACTCTTATTAATCGCACATCTTTTCACCCCGCTACCTGGGGGTCAAATTTTTTGGTATGTTTGTTTTTCTAATCAAATGTTTTGCCATACAATTCACAGAGCCATACAATTCACAGAATCACAGGTCGGTCCTGCGAGGTCGAGACTTGGTTAGTGTTGTTACCGTGGTCTCAGCCGCAAGTATTCGCACTGTTAGGCTTAGGACTGCATATCTAACAGTCTACGTCTAGCACCGCCCTCCTCCACCGCAAAGTCTGAGCACCGCAATAGAGCCGCGAAAAATAATCTGCATCAGTGCAGCCACACCGGTGACAAGCCGATACCTGTTCAACTTCCATGTCAAGTCCACAAAAATGCAGCCGCATCAGCTTCTATGCCCTGAGCAAGGTTTGCTGTTCACACTATTCTCATCTTGGTCGCGTGCACCGTACTCAGGCGGCTCTCAACAGGTTCTTATGTCGTCCAGAAGGTACACAATACGAATCTTCCTAAAACTCAATCTCAGTCAATGGAAGGACGACGCCATGCAGGAGACCCCCGATAGTTGCAAGGGCTCAGTAGGATCGGAGAGTTGTTAATCGAGCAACCCAACGTGAACGCAGTTGATTTAGGACGGTTTGTATCAACCGATAGCATTGCAGTCTTGTCAACCGACAGCAATGCAGCAGGAGAACACAAAACCAGCTTGGGCTTCGTGACATCACCAAACTCATGGCCAGTTGACGAAACACACACTGTGGGCACCGTTTTCGCTGGTACGGCAGTTCAGGGTGATTGCGTTTATTCGCTAACCGCATTGTGTTATGAAATCAAGGTCCATTGTCTCAATAGTAACTGCAAACATACTGTCAGTATCCCACGTGAAGAATGGAAGATATCAAGTATTCCGAAGAAGTCAGGAAAATCAGGATGGAGTGTGGAATATCTGTGGGGCAATGAGAAGCAGGATGTGTAGGGAGATTGTTGGTAATTCATCGAACAAGACCATTGTGATTAAATGTGCATCCAGAACGTCATACCCTCCCCTGCTGAGCCGCTCGCTAACCCCATTTCGTCGGTAGTTTCACATTATACAAATTAATCATGCATTGCCAGATCTGCCTTTCGTGAAGAAGACCGAATTCTGTTGATATTATAAGTACATGCAGCACTTAAGTTCCAGCGGTGCTCATCGTTAGTCCCTCCCCACCTCAACTAATCTTTTTGCGTCGGTTCCTGCTGCTTTCAGCCACCGGTTTCGACTGCCCACGGCATGGCGCTAGGAATACCCATTTCATGACATTGAACATTAAAAATGACTATGACATGATATGGCAAGTAAGTAGCAGGAGGCAAACGATAATGTGCGAGGTCAAAGAAGAATATCAAGATCATGTTGATGAGCCCAACGTTCACCGGCCGGGAGTGTCGTAAAAGGCAGGAGAGTCGAGGGTACAGGTTTCGGCAAACAAGGTCTTGGTATAGCAGGCTTCGCCGTCTGCAAGCGGTTGTGTGCCAGAAGGGCATGGACAAGGCGGCCAGCAGCGAGCGCACTGACGAGGGACAGCTCGCCCACCATGACGGATGCAGCAACCAGCTGTGCCAGGCATTCGGCGTTCTTTCCTGGATCGGTCGGGTGGGCACTCTTGAAGCCAAGGATATCGAGCACAGGGAGAAAGGAGAGTGCCACCACAGATGGTGCCGACGTCGACACTGTGATGAGGAGATCCTGGCCGTTGTTTGTTCTGCAAACATGAGCATAACGCGAGCACATTAATCGAAATATGACGATAAAAAGATGTCACTTACAGCTCCACCAGCATCACGAAGTTCGAGCTCCCGACGCTCTAAGTATGATACTGGTAACGATATAGAATGCTTGGGCCAAAGGAGACAGAGGTGGGTCGATATGTTCAAGATGATGCTCTGTAAATGTGAAAAGTCAGGTTTAGTCGAACAATATGACTAAAATTTACTAAATCCCATTTTTTTGACTATTCCGCGACTTCGTAGTCAGTACACAGTCATCTTCTCGGTCATACAGCAGTCATGTTCTAGTCATGTTTTAGTCATTCTCTAGTCATGCGGAAATAGTTGCCCATAAAAAATATATTGATACAGCGCGTACTACATTGATAGACAATATAAAAACTAAAAAAAAAACCCACTGGCCACAACTCAGGTTGGCTTGGGTGCATTCCTGCAGGCCGATTGCTTAGCTTTGCGCTGAAGGACCGAGTCAGTGGTGGCTATAGCTCATAAAGCTAAACTAACCTCTTGAACGATCCGAGTAATATCATCCTTCGTAAACTGGTGTTCACTGGATGCACGAAGAACTGCTGCAATAAAGTCTAGTAATTTAATTAGTACTTGCTATTTGAATTGATTTTACTTGTGCTTCACCATCCTTGCTTCGTTGCTTGGCAGAAGTCCCTGGCAGATTGTGGGTTTTGATCCAATCCTTGAGCTCCTCTTTTGTCAAAACCTACGGAGTGGCGAGTAATTAGCTGTTGAAGCATAAGAGGTAATTAATATTTAATAACCTGTAGGCTGCTGTGAAGTCCCATAGCGTCCTCACGTGCGAAGTTGTTTGGGCGTGGGTGGAGGGAATCCGTCGATGCCAATTCCTGGTCAGGGTTAGGCTGTGGGGTGGGGGGTACAACGACAAAAGTTGGGATCAATGCCAGTCCGTCAGTGGTTGGGTCGCTCACACCCATGGACTCGGCGGGAGGGCCAGAAGAGCAGTCTGCGGAGGATGATGCTATGGAAGGAGGGTTAAACAAGGTGGAACCTGACGCAACCGAACCAGAAGGGATAAGGGACGCAGCATTGGTAACTGGAAACTGGACTGGGGCATTTGGATCTCCAGAAACGAGCTATTGCAGATTGAAAGATTAAAAAACACCGAGGATTATAACAGGAAAGCTCACCGGTACACCCACCACAGCTTTCCACAGTTCCCAGAGGCGTGCAATGGTCTGCGCCATGTAGACGTCACATAGGTAGCTCGTTGGCTCAATTGCATGCTGGTAACAGAGGAACCGCACCACTTTGCATGTCTTGATGGCGGCCGCGATAAGCCTACATGCAATATCAGTGTTTCCAACGCTGTCCCACGATGTCAGAACTGAGGTCAATGTCATGTTTGCTCCAGTGAATTGGTAATGACCCCAAGAAGCGTCTTTATCATCATCAGAAAGTGTGGGGGAGTTCGGATCAGCGGTCTCGATTCGGTGAAGGAATTCCATCATGCAGGCCGAAGGTTGTCCGTTCTTGAGGGCGTTATTGCTCTGCATAGATTGGAGCAGGTCTGCTGCATATGGGAGGGATTGGAAGTCTTGCGCAATGATATCTGTGGCTCATGAGTTGGTTAGTATATAGATGCCGAACACCACGGCGCTTACTTATCAAATTTACATCTAAATTGTGTTTTTTTTTCAGCGGAGGAGTTGAACAACGGGGGAGTGACGTACATGAAGCATCCACTTGGATGAAGCTGACATCAATCCCGGCTATTGCGGCTGGCGATGTAGCCTTGCGAGTAGTTTTTTTCAAAAAACTTGACGTAGCTAGCTTTTTACTCATAGAAATTGATTTGTCTGCATGATTTAGCATTGGAGGTTGAGTAGGGAGTAAACGCATACCTGCAGCACCAGCCACCGCATCCTTTCCTTCCTGGCCGTCAGCTTTCTTCTTGTTCTTGCGGGGGGTGGCTGGTGAATGGGGACGTTTTCGACTGCTTTTGCTGTGACCCTGGTTCGGATTCCCGTCGTCGTTGGCAGGTTCGTCATGGGCCCGAGCAAGTAGCTCGTTACCTTGTATGATGAATAATTGAATGAAACAACAACAAAATTGAAAGGTGCTTACCAAGAATATGCTCGGCTTTCCAATGTGCAGCGCAAAGCGCCAGAAGAGGTTGTTGCCTTTCCATTTTCAACAAGGCAGCGCCCCATTCTTGGGGATGGAAGGTGCGAAAATATGTTTTGGTTTTTGGACGATTCCTTACCCGTCGATCTCTGGGGGGTTGGAGGCTAGATAAGTCAAGTCTTACCAAGCGTGCCGTGCCTTTAATTGCAGACCATTCGCTGGCGCTGATCATAGTGCCATCGGCATGACGGATTGCTTTCTCCATGGATGGTCGTGACTGGTTCGCATCTGTCATGCGGACATCGGGGTCCTGCCTGCAGTCATCCAGGGTCCAAAGAATTTCGAGTGGGTACTGTGCTGGACGGATTGCTGGCTGTTGCGAACTTGGCGCTGAAGAGTTGCTGGCTAGTTGAGAGATTGAATTGCTGGGAGAAATCGATGGACTCCCAGTGCGAGCTTGTGATAATGCCCGAGAGTCGTTTGGTCCAATACTGTAAAAGGAGATGCCGATGTACTTCAAAGGATGAAAAAAATATACCAACTCAACTGCGGCCCAGCTCGATTTTTTAAGGGAATCGTTTTCCGCAACAAGCTGACAATTTTCCATCCATAGTTTTTGCTGCATCTGTGCTGCAAGGACGACTTGATCTGTAGCCTCCTTCCAGCTCTTGTACATCGATTGGACATGTCGGTTTTTCAATAGATCTGGGAGCTCGAGGGCCTCTACATCACTGGAAGGTGGAAGAAAGTTGATGTCCAAAAAACTGCCATCAAGATTTGACGACTGTGAAAACGACGACATAAGACTTTGTATCGAACTTCAACTTAAAACTTAGAAAGAATAAACGAAATATGCTTACAAATGGATTCTCACGCCACTTCTTGGCGGTGCTTTGACTTAGCGCTGCTATCTGTTTTCCTCCAATACCTTCACTATCCTACTATGATGGATTGTCATTGCTCTCTTTGTTTCCCATCACGATCCCGAGCCCTCAAGACCATTAAGAGACATGTAAAGGCGGATGAGGACCTCTTAGCTAACCCAGCTCATACACATTCACCTGAATTTGCTACTCACTTGCAGAGGTGTATTGAGCTTACCTTGGCTGTATTATCAGGAATTGGACCTGGCGTGGGAGGTATGTGTTGGTATTGTTATATTAGGGTGCTGCACCAATTGATAGGAACTAAATACAGAGCCTTCTCAGTCCAGTGGGGGTGATGTGACCAGTATGATTTTATATCAATAATTTTAATCTAATAGCTTTGACATTCCTCATGATAGAATTGGGTCCCTGCTCACAGGATTATTTGAGGGTGGATGATCAGTCTGATGAAGGTATGATGTTATTGTCTCCAGTGAAATTTGATTATTCATATTTAATATTCTAGAATTTATGATGGATCTTGGTATGTGTAATTGAACTATTCAGATATGTTTTCTGACATCATTGGAACTCAGATTCATACCCCCAACATGCCATGCATGGTCAGTTTTTTCAGATATTTCATCATCATGTTGTAATTGTTTATCAGATTCTGATACGAATATTCAAGAAACCCATGGTTAGTTCAGTTTATATGTTGTTATCATGATTGTCTGATTTGAACAAAGCAGGTTCTGCTGAAGACTTCAGTAGGTTATCTTGAAAATTACAATGTAATGTTCTGACTTGATTACAGGTTTTGACAAGGATGCCAATTGGAGTGATAGTGAACGAGATGAAAGTGATTTGGATTCCCAGTCACTTTCATCAGAGTGTGGAATTTTGAAATTCCCAGAGGATCCTGCTCCTCTCTCACACAACAGATTTTCTGATGAAGCTGACACCTCTGTGGATAATTCTATGTCCACAGATTCCAGAAGTGACATGTCTGATCACTCTGAGGATGACATGTCTGATTCTGGAGATAGTGGGAGTGATGGACCATCCTTGGGCCCACATGATGAGATAAAGCATCTGCAACAGGCATTATGTGGGGATTACACACTGTCTCCAATGCCACCTGTTTTGCCTTCCAGGCTACAGGAGTTGACCACTTCTCAAAGACTCTCTTTGAAGCATTATGTGGCATGGAAAAGGTCACATGGAACTGTTAAGGCATATAAATTGCATGCCCAAGTTTTACAAGAGGCAGCCAGAGTGGAAATTCTTTCCATGTATGCTGTGCAGAAACTTGCTGCTACCTTGACAGAGTTTCGACCTTCACAGGTGGACATTTGTCCCAGAAATTGCATTGCCTATACTGGCAAATTTGAGAACTTGACAACTTGCCCATATATTCGTGATCACAAAATATGTGGAGAACCATGTTATAAACCAACAAAATCGTCTTCCAGGCTCAAACCTCGTGCCCAAATGATGCATCTGCCAATCATGGCAACTATCAAAGCTATGTTTGCCAATGCAGAAACTTCTCAGCTGTTGCGACACAGAGACAAATGTTTGCAGCAAGCTTTGCACATCATGGCAACAGCTTCTGGACAACAAAAATTCTCTGACTTTGCTGACTCAAAAGTGCACATGCATCATTATCAGAACATGAAATTGTTTCAAGATTCACGTGATATTGCATTTGCAATTTCAACTGATGGTGCTCAGTTGACCATAAAGAAGCAATGCAATACTTGGATTCTTATCCTTATCCTGCTCAATCTGCCTGCTGAGATTCGCTACAAAGCCAGCAATGTTATCATTGCCTTTTCAACTCCAGGATCTCCTGGTGATATGGAGTCATATCTGTATCCTGTGTTTGAAGATATGGCTGCAGCTAGTGAAGGCATATGGACATGGGATGCTGTTGATTCATCTTATTTTGTGAATCGAGCCTATATTTGCATGGCACTGGGGGACATGCTGGGATCAGCCAAACTTAATGGAATGGCAGGGCACTCTGCCATTTATGGTGACCGCTTCAGCATGGTGAAAGGTGCACGGGCAACCAAGAAAAAAGGAGCAAAGGCCCAATACTATCCACTTGCACCACCAGAAAATTCTACATATAATCCTGATCGCCCTGCATCATATGATCTTGATAATCTACCACTCCGAGATGAGGAGTTCTATTGGAAGACACTTGCTGAACTGATGTCTACTACATCCAAAACTGTGGCAGCTGAAATTGTCAAAAAGACTGGCATCTCACACTTGCCTTTGTGTGCTGCTTCTCCTGCTTTTCTTCATCCAAGCTTTTTCCCCCTGGATCCATTCCATCTATTCTATGAGAATGAAATGGCATTCTTATGGGACCTGTGGACTGTCCTCAGCTCCTCCTTGGAGAAAATACATCTCAGTTCAGACAAGGCTCGTCTTTTTGGCCAACTTGTTGAAAAAGCAATGTCAACACTCCCAGCTGCATTCTGTGGACGTGTTCGAGACCCATTTTTGAAGCGCCACAGTCAATACAAGATCTACGAATGGATGGCACTGCTTCACTGGTATATTCTGCCAATTGGAATTGAAATTGGATTCGATTCTGCTGTTTTGGAAAACTTTTCTCACTTTGTCAAAGCTGTGGAGTTTGCTATGACAATCAAGGCTAGATCTGAGGATGATCTCCTTGAGCTTCATGCTATGATCAAGAGGTTCCTGCAAGGATTTGAACGATTATACATTGGAAAAGATGCTGAGAAAATCTCAAGGTTCAGATTGTGCATTTTCCAGCTCATTCATGTCCCAATGCATGTGGAATGGAATGGGTCAGTAAGACTTGGTTCACAAGCCACTGTGGAAAGAGCTATTGGAGAAATGGGTCACAAAGTTCGATCCAAAAAGGCCCCTTTTGCACATTTAGCCAACATCATATATGAGAGAGAGTTGGTTAAACTCCTCCTCTTGTATCATCCCTCACTTCAGGATGATCAACCAAAGCCTTCTATAAACCAGAAGCAGGCATCTCAACAAATCAAAATTCTCAAACGAGAACGTGCTGTTGATGGAGATTTCTCTCAACAACTGCATGCAATTTGTTCTTGGTTGAACAAGGATTTTGACCATAATCTCTTACTCAGAAGATGGGGGAAAATCCATCTTCCTGGAGGACATGTACTCAGAAGCCATCTGAGTGAGACTTATGGTCCCCCTCCTGATCGGTCAGCACGCTATTTTGAAGCAATGACAACTCCCCCATCAAGGACAGTTTTTGGAGAAGCTCTTGCATTCTTTGAAGTGGTTGAAACACAACAATTGCTGGTGGCATACCATCCAATCATCAACGTCAAAATGACTTTGGGTACATTGAAAGGAATTTGGAGTGAGAATGTGGAGGTTTTGCCAGTATCTGCATTGCATAATATTGTTGGAGTCTGGAACTGGAAGTCATTTGTTTACATTCTCAGAAAACATCCTGGATTACAGCTGCTGAATCCAGAGGAGTCTGGTTGTCTTATGGATGATGACGAGGATGGTGAGGAGGTAGAGTAGGCAGTCATAGAAACAGCCTTCACATATGTGTTTTATGAATGATGAGTCTATATGTTCTTGTGGTGTAGTAAATTCCATGAACAACTATGTTGACATTGTATATGCATTACCAGCCTTCATAATATTAAGCCCTACAAAATACATTAAATAGATCTAACACACAATGCAAGATGTAAGGGGTTGATGTGCAATGGCAAAGAAGAAATGCTATATCAATCACATGTATACAAAGGAACAGAACAACATTCAGGAATCTTCCTCAATTGAGCTGAAAGCAAAGCATTCAAATCCAGATGCTTGACAAATATAAAAATGAACTTACAATGTTTTGCTGGACTCCACAGCATCGGGGGTGCTGGAATGATTGATGTTGGCGTAATCGGAAACCCGCTTCTCGAAGAAGTTGGTCTTGCCCTGCAACGAGATCATATCCATGAAATCGAAAGGGTTCGTGACATTGTACACCTTGTCATTGCCAAGGGATACAAGAAGGCGATCAGCGACGAATTTGATGTATTGACGCATCAGCACAGCATTCATGCCGATTAAGGCGACTGGGAGCGCATCTGTCAAATCATTAGTTTATTGCCCCATGAGACATGGAAGAACGAACCGGTTAAGAACTCCTGCTCAATGGTAACCGCCTCCGTTATAATCTTTCTGACGATGTCTGGGTGAGGGCGACGCTTGATGTGGCTGAACAGTAAGCACACGAAATTGGTATGCATTCCCTCATCACGGCTGATGAGTTCGTTCGAGAACGTCAGGCCAGGCATGAGACCGCGCTTCTTCAACCAAAAGATGGAGGCAAAGGAACCAGAGAAAAAGATACCCTCAACGGCAGCAAAAGCAACAAGCCGTTCAGCGAAGGTAGAACGCTGATCGTTGATCCAAGTGATTGCCCAGTCAGCTTTGCATTTAATACATGGAATTTTCTCGATAGCGTCAATGAGGTATTCGCGGTCAGTGGTGTCTTTGATGTAGGTATCAATGAGAAGCGAGTATGTTTCGGAATGGATGTTTTCCATCATAATCTGAAACCCGTAAAAGCAACGCGCTTCGGCAGCTTGAACTTCGTTGGAGAAACGCTCGAGAAGTCTCATTGACAATACCAGAGATCCATCTCTTCCGTCGTCCAGAACGACGCTTCAGCCTTCTTATACATTTACCATATCTGATAGATGTCAACGGCTGGCCTTTCGGGTGGACAGATGGGAAGACCTTACTTCATGATACTGAATTGGGAAGAAGACAAAATGACGCTTGGATTCCTTCGGAAGAGGCTCCTCGTCTGCATGACAAGTGATGAGTGAAGTATAGGAGGCTGCGGCACAACAGACTCACGTTCGGGAAGGTCAACCTCGCCAACAAAATCTTTGCACATCTCCTCAATATCACCCTCAGCGTTGACTTCCTCGGCAAACATCTTCAGCAGTGTCTGGGGAGTCAGAACGCTCCTCATCCTCAACGAAGGGCTTCACGACTTGCCGAAATGGTTTAGTTGGTGACTCCAGTGAGAACGCGGCGAGTGCGGCGGCTGCCTATAGCGAATGAATCCTAAGCGAGTCATTCGCGACAAGCCATGAAACGGCGTACTTGTTTGCTAGGGGTTGGCGCAGGAGACGCAATTGTGGGGCGCGGCTGATGTTGACGCCGGTCTTGTCACTGGGGCATGGGCCATATCCATTGCATTAGGCGGCGATGCACCCTCCACATCTGTGCCTAAGGTGCTGGTACAGCTTGAGCTGGCTTCCATCAAGTTGGGCAACAATCCACCCTCCATCGCGTTGGGCGGCGACCCACCCACCAGATCTGTGCCCAAGGTACTGGTCGAGCTGGCCTCGTCCTGCTCGTTGTTGAACAGCCTCGGGACTGGTGGATCGTAAGCAAAGTCATTGACCTTTATCCCCCTACGTTGGATGTCGACCACGATTTCTTCCTGGGACAACTCTGGGCGTATAATTACTGTGGGTGTTGGGGAGGGAGAGTGTCGAGGCTGGGAGAACTATGAATTGCATAGTGTAACACACAATTTAGACGAATTACCTCCATATTGATTATTATAGTCATTAAAGCGTAAAGGACTTGGCGCCGAAAACAATGCGAGGCGAATTGTTGATGCACCGATACCTCAAGATATTGATATCTTGATCAAGATCTTGATGCCGGAAGTTACCATTTTGTGCACAGTCGTGCACCAGTTGTGCACAGTGTGCATCGGTCTGACAAGATTTTGACTGGTCGGCCGTCTTTGACGATTTGTTGTGACTGGGACCTGACTTATTTTGACTTGTCGTGACTAATCGGGACTTTCCATTTTTACAGAGTATGACTGGCATGTGGCACTCACAAACAAGCTCAGTCAGCGCTCATCATGGCTCCAACCCGCACCGTCACTCTCTTCTGTTGGATTCTCGATGTGTCTAATCAGGCATTCTCCATTTCCATCGAGGATAGTCGGACGGTGGATGACCTGAAGAAGGCGATCTTGAAGGAGAACCCAGCTGCATTTGCCAATGTCGATGCCTTTGAACTCACACTCTGGAAGGTATTTAGCTTCTCCGTTTTGATCAATTTCTTAGCTACATTACTTTCGCAAGGTATCTATCTCGATCGACAAGAGTCTCAAGGAGAAAGTGACCCAACGGCGCCAACGCCACTTTCTCGACGAAGACGCGCTGCTAGAGGCAGATACATTGTCAGACATTTTCCCTCACCCTGAACCCACGAAGAGAACTCTTCACATCGTCGTTCGATCTCCGCGCGTTGGTGAGTGCCCACCTTCTGTTCCATAGCTCATCGTGATTCATTCGGTTTCTCATGCAGGCCTGTCTTTGCCACGTTCAAGCATCTTCACCCTGAATTGCTGGGTACTCCTTGAGGGGGCGGATCGCGTGTTTCCTGTCGAAATCGCCAAGGAAAAGTCTGTCGGTACACTCAAAAAAGCGATCAAGGAGGAGAAGCAACAAAGGCTGCACGATATTGACGCCGACGCACTCACTCTTTGGAAGGTGAGTGTACGGATAGGGTCTCAGATGTCGCGGCTCATATCGTTCGGTAGGTTTCCATCCCTCCGGAGGATCGTCAGACGGTACTCGAAGGATGTGAAGACCCTAACAAGATAAACGGTGCTCAGAAACTGGACCCTACGATGAAATTGTCGAAGGTCTTCACAGAACCTGTCGATGAACATCTTCACATCGTAATCAAGTGTCCCGATCCAGAGAAGGACGCACTAGAAGAGGAGAGGAGGGATGACGTCAGTGCTTTGAATAAAAGTGCGCGTGTTTTCCTCTTCCTCTTTCCTCGATAAACACCATTCATCAGGGTTCGAAAACGTCATGTCATGCATTTTGAAAGCAGACGCTCCCGCTGATTCAGCAAAGTCATCCAAGTACACGAAATCCCAGATCAATTACTCCATCTACGACGGCCGCTACAAGGCGGACAAGCCCAGGACGAGTGTCTCACTTCCTGTTCAATTGTTTCACCCCGCTTTCGGACATTTCTTGGATGATATGAAAAATAATGGTGTTCCTGTTCCCGATGACATTATCCACCAAACTACGGAGTACATGAAAGCGGCATCGGCGATCTATGAAACTGAGGCTAAACGCCGAGTAGTGCTGACGCCGCTTCTTTGCCGTGTTCTTGGTGTCGACATACAAATGATACGGAACGAAGACGAAACGAATCCGGACGGCATCGTCGAAGTGGCGAAAAACGAGGCGCGCTCCCTGCTCCTTCTGAAGGAAGATAAAAATGAATTCGGAGATGGTGGCTCGGATCCATCAACGCAAGCTGGCTTGTCTGCAGGCCGTTGTTGGGCTCAGTCCAGGGTATGCGAGTCCATGATTCATTGCATTTCCTTCTTACTATCCATTCCTTAGTTTAAAAGGGTTCGAAACGCTACTGGCTGTCCCACATTTCTCATAGCCAGCGCAGGTCCGTGGATCGCGATCCTTGGTGCAGTTATCACGGACGCCGTCATTGTTCAACGTCTGACCGACTGTGTTTGGGTCGGATTGGACTCTGTTCTAAATGAACCTCACATCACCCACGTCGCGAGAATTTTTCATGCTCTAAAGGCAAGTCTGGAAAAACTCAACTCCTATTACGATGGTCTGCATCCGATCGGCGATCTTCCTGCTGATTCACGTTACTTCCCTTCAATCACGGCTTATCCTCACAATGATCGACTCGTTGAGTTTGAATATATTGGCTTTTTGGAAAACAGTCTCGACTGCACCACTCTTCGGGCATGGACGAAGGCAGGTCAGGATATCGTTGTGAAATTTGTTGAGCGCTATGGGGAAAAGGCGCATCGCTTGCTGGCAGATGCTGATTTAGCGCCTAAACTCCTCTATTGCGGATCACCACAACTCAACAGTGATCAACCGTCATATCGGTCTATTTCCTTGGTTGTTATGGAGTACGTTGATGGAGAAACACTTGCCGTGGCAAAGCCAAAAATGAAACAAGGAACAATAGAAACAGTGCGGTCCGGAGTCCAGCATGCCCTCGAACTGTTGCACAGTCATGGATTGGTGTTTGGTGATCTCCGTCTACCGAACATCCTGATTACAATGGATGGTTACATCAAGCTGATTGATTTCAACTGGGCTGGAGAAGATGGCCAAGCTAAGTATCCACCTCTAATCTCGCAGGACATTACTTGGCCAGAGGGCGTTAAAGCCGTGGCTGTGATGAGGCGACAACATGACATAGCGATGTTACAAAATTTATTTTGAAGTCAATACAATATAAACCATGGAAGATATAATTACTTTCTCCTGGACTTATCTCCATGACGAAGAACCCATTTGTCAGTAAAACATGTAAGAATGATACGCTGGCCGCTTGTTATAGGAGCACTGCAATGAGCTGTCCTCCCCATTAGCCCTCCATATATCTGACCAGATACAATAGGTATCTTCCACCCAAGTTGGGGGCATAAATCTCCACCTTCCCAGTCGCCAAGTGGTATAATCCAAGTAATTGAGTTAGGATCGTCATTCCAATCGAGATGGATGATATTACTGCAGCCCTCCTTTACAGCAATGGTGAAGAAGGCACCACCGAAATCAAATGCTGGGTGAGCACCTAACTGTTTGCGCAAAAGGTGATGGACACAGGCAGCTGCCCTATGTCAAAGTCAGAATATACATCATCCATATTGATCATAAACTCACCACATGTGGACAAGCCATGAATGTGGAGAATAGGTAAAAAGCAAGTTATTTACCAGTGGCGCTATATAGCGCTTTACCACTGCCAGGAAATCATCTACTGCAGCTGCAATCACTGGGTTGTGGTTACAAAGACTCAGCCGTTAAGCAAGGTTTTCGAGATGTAATGGACCAGATGGCTAAATGCCAGGCTGGGTTTGAGGAACGCTGAGGGTCAGGGCGGAGTAAGTGGGGAAGCCGGACAGATCAAAGGTGATCAAATTTTTTGATAAGAAGGTTCTGTCGAGATCGTCCCAGCACACTGTCCACTCAGAGACCAATAAATGGTGGATGAGGAGGAGACATGACTTGTTTTGGAATTGAAGCTTGAAGAAGAAGGGTACCGGTCACAGGTAATTTGGGGAGGGATGATGGATCAAAAGAGTAGTTTTTTGCAACCATCTCTCTGACTCTCTGTTGAGAAATCTTGCCAGTCAGGAATTCCAATGGATAGGGTACCGTGATCACAGCTAAAAAAGTCAGCACTCTGCTGTTATCAAGAGAAATAGATGAACTTACTTGCCCTCTTTTCACGGATAGTTCGTAACTGCTCCTCGGTAAGGGAATTCCTAAATGAGTACCACTGGGCTCGTTTCGTGTTCTTTTTATCATTGTGATGTCCTCGGCCTCTTGCACCATGCTTTGGTTTGCCATGACCTTTCTTGCGCTTGTCATGCCCAGGCCAAGTTGAAATCACATGACTCGTCTTGGTTGTTTAGAACCACCTCGAAAGACGCACGGATGAGTTGATAGCGCAACACAATGAACTGGCCCAACTGCACGGGTAGCTGACCCGCTGCCTGTGGTGGGGAGTAGTGCTGTGCTATTGACTATTTGCATCTGTCTGGGTTATCTTTTTTTTCCTTGTTCTTCCCCTCAAAACTCCTGGGATCCATGAATCCTTGCGAAAGACCAACAAATCCATTGTCCCACCTCCACTAAGTCGTGAGTGGCACAACTGTAACTTCTCCCAAGCACAACAGGATATGGGACTGGCTAACCTAACCCTAACTGCAGTTCTTGCACAAAGCGTGATACGTCGCCCGTTGCATCTACTCGCCAGCTGCCGCGGAAAAATTGTACGTGGTACACGTAAAAGTCGCTCATGTATCCTTTCCAACCGCTTTTCTTCCATTCAGCGATCTACATGCCTTGAACAACAGGGTCATTCAACTCCAATCGTCGCTTACCCAACTCACATCGAGTGTATCGCTCTCAAACTCTGGCACCAGTGTCAGCGACAGAGTTGTTTTCACAGCCGCCTTTGAAGTTTACGTACGCCGTGCGTACCGTGCATATACGCTATTGTCGATTGACTATGAGGAAGGTGATGGGTTGGATGATGGTGAGGTACCCAGTGTCGTAACGTGGCGTTTCAATCTCGGGCAGTCCCATTCTCCACCAACGACACCTCGCATAACATTTGGGTAAAGCTTATCCTTTCAGTCTGTTGTGGCACTTCTCTGAATCACATAATTTCTCAGAGAAAACCGCAGACAAGCCTCTGTTAGCGATCTTACCTACATGATCAGTCGTCATCAATCTCAGCCTGTTCGAACGGGGGCGATTGTGTCGTTTCCAAACCTCGAAGCGTTGTCTCGAGGCTTTGACACCGTTGCCTCCCTGTTGCCCGTATTCGATGCTGATGAATTCAGCAAGCGATACGGGGCTAACAGTCAACCGCCAAATGTCGTGAATATTGCGCTATGGATCTTTAACGAAGCGGATGATATGTCGGATGAAGCTTGGTTTGAGAAAGTTACTGCCTTTGTTGCCGAGCAATCGGGGACACTGGGACGCCGTGGCGTTCGTCGTGTCTCTATTCTTATCTGCCCGTCGTGGCCAATATCCAGTATACTTCACCCTCCGAGACTCGGAGGGTGCTTGGGTTGAAGAGCAATCAATTCGTAATGTGGAGCCCGCCCTTGCCTTCCAATTGGAGCTTAGCCGTCTGTCGAACTACAGTCTCACCCCATGCTTCGTGGAGGCAAAACAGATTCATATCTATCACGCTGTCGCAAGAGAAAATCAACTTGATAATCGGTTCTTTATCCGAGGGCTCGTGCGTCCAGGGTGTTTACGTGGAACAATGAGCACCGCGGAGTATCTCGTTGCGGAAACTGATCGGCTTGTCACGAGCGTCCTGGATGCACTCGAGGTTGTCAGTGCACAATACCGGACAGCAGATTGTAACCATATTTTCATGAATTTTGTGTACAATTTGGAAGTCACATACGAGGATGTTCTCAAAGCGATCTCTGGATTCATCGAGCGACATGGCAAGAGACTCTGGCGTCTGCATGTCGCAGGTTCAGAAATTCGAATTGCATTGCAGGATGACGAAGGAAACGTCATGCCCATCCGATGTACCATTGAAAACGTGTCCGGATTCATTGTCCATTATCATGGCTATCAAGAGATCGCTACGGAGAAAGGTACTACAATTCTGAAGTCAATTGGAGACAAGGGTCCCTTGCATTTGCAGCCCGTACATCAGGTGTACCCCACGAAAGAGTCATTGCAACCCAAGCGCTATCAAGCTCATCTGGTCGGTACCACATATGTGTACGACTTCCCTGACCTCTTCTCGAAAGCGTTGCATCACGTGTGGGTTAAGGCGAAAAAGACAGATCCTTCTTTGGTTCTACCCAAGACGTTTTTGGTTTCAAAGGAGTGTGCTAGACGAGCATGATCGGCTGGCGGAAGTGGACAGAGCGCCTGGAAATAATACGTCTGGTATGGTCGCATGGATTTTCACATTAACAACCCCCGAGTTCCCACGAGGCCGTCAAGCTATCGTGATTGCCAACGATATAACCTTCAAGATTGGTTCGTTTGGACCTATCGAGGACCAGTTTTTCTATCTCGTCACGCAATATGCCCGCGAGCAAGGTCTACCTCGCATCTATCTTTCTGCCAATTCCGGTGCTCGTCTTGGTCTGGCAGAAGAGACTCTCAATTTGTTCTCTTGCGCGTGGAATGACCATGATCAACCTGAAAAGGGGTTCAGTTATCTATACCTTACTCACGAGAACTTACTCAAGCTGGAGGAGAAGGGCGTCGGTGCAGTGCTCACCACAGAGATTGAGGTTGATGGCGAACGTCGCCACAAAATTACATCCATAATAGGTTTACAGGATGGCCTCGGTGTAGAGTCTCTCAAAGGATCTGGTTTGATCGCTGGTGAAACTTCCCGAGCATATGATGACATCTTCACCATCATGCTAGTTACTGCTCGTTCCGTTGGCATTGGTGCGTACCTGGTTCGCCTTGGCGAGAGAGCAATTCGGGTCGAAGGCCAGCCCATTATCCTGACTGGCGCCCCCGCACTCAACAAGGTGCTGGGACGTGAAGTGTACACGTCTAATTTACAACTCGGCGGCACTCAGATCATGTTCAAAAACGGTATTTCCCACCTCACCGCCGGTAGTGATTTGGAAGGTGCAACACATATCCTCGAGTGGATGTCATATGTACCTAAATTCAAAGGCTCCCCATTACCCGTTCGTGAGACTCCTGATTCATGGGACCGTGACATAGGCTACACCCCTCCGAAAGGCGCGTATGATCCCAGGTGGTTCATTGAGGGCAAGATGGATGAAAACACTTCCGAATGGTTGGACGGCTCCTTCGACAACGGTTCTTTCCAGGAAACCTTAAGTGGCTGGGGTCAGACGGTCGTTGTCGGGCGGGCACGTTTAGGTGGGATCCCTATGGGTGTCATTGCCGTGGAAACACGAACCATCGAGCGTGTCGTTCCTGCAGACCCTGCGAACCCGGCTTCTTTTGAGCAACGTATCATGGAAGCTGGACAAGTGTGGTATCCGAACTCTGCGTATAAAACTGCACAAGCTATCTTTGACTTTAGTCGCGAAGGCTTGCCTCTTATCATTTTTGCCAATTGGCGTGGCTTCTCTGGCGGGCAACAAGACATGTACGACGAGGTCTTAAAGCATGGCTCGAAGATCGTTGATGGCTTGTCAAGCTACAAACAGCCGATTTTTGTGTACATCATTCCGAATGGCGAGCTTCGCGGAGGTGCTTGGGTCGTGCTCGACCCTTCAATCAATTCAGAACAGATGGAGATGTATGCGGACGTCGATGCACGAGCTGGTGTCCTCGAGCCAGAGGGTTTGGTTGAGATCAAGATGCGCCGCGACAAAATTTTGAAACTTATGGAACGCTTGGACTCGACCTATTCGTCTTTTAAGAAAGATAGCCATGATGCTTCGAAGACGCCCGAAGAGCAAGCAAAAGCGTTGGAGTTACTCGCAGCTCGAGAAACATTTTTGCAACCCACGTATAAACAAATAGCCATTCTTTACGCCGACCTTCATGAGTAAGTCTTCCTGCTTGTATATTCCTTTATCCATCGGACCTGATTTCACTGCAGCCGTACTGGGCGAATGGAGGCAAATAAGGCTATTGTATGGAAAGATGCCCGAAGACGCTTTTACTGGGCCTTTCGTGCTCGCATTGCTCGTTCCTTTGCACTGGCGAAATTCGCTGAAGCAAACCCTGACGCAACGTTTGAATTCCGCTCAGGACTCCTTGACTCTCTTGCATCCATTGACTCAACAACGGATCCTCGTGAAGCTGCAGAAAAGCTCGAACAACTTGACATCAACGGGACTGTAGTGCAAATAAAAGCAGATCACCTGGTACACAGTCTGTTACAAATAGCAAATCAGGACAGGAAAGCGGCAATGGACGGATTAGCGCGCCTAGTTGATAACTTGACAAAGGAGGAGAGAGCAACCTTGCAAGCTGTTCTACAAAGCTCAAATCTTGCGCCAGGTATGTTTGGTTTCTGATGTAGTAAGCGATACGTCTTGTTGAACAACGATAGGCCCCGTCATACACGACCTCGGCGGCTTGAATTCATAGATTACGTACCAGTCAAATGCATTGCTCACTTTTTCGCACTTTCATGTTCTTTTTTTGCCAAGAGTAGACATTATCTACATGTGCACAAATAAATCCAATAATTTATGTAACTTCACCTTCGGAAACGAGTTACACCGATATCATGGCGAAGTTGCCCCTTTTCCTGCGGTACAGTGCACGTGCGTTCACTTGTTATCAACATACATGTGGACCCATCTTCGAATTATACCATGCTTCTATGGATATATATACAACTTTGCGTCACTGAATTTCACCAGATTTAAGCCGGGAATCCATTGGGACTATTATGGAGGTGCTCTCTACCAAATATCTAAGGAATTGGCGGACCTGAAATGGAGTAAATGTCCATACAAGCTGGGGGGGGGGGATGTGTGATATTGTGGGAACATATGTCCAAGTTTGGATAAATCAAGGGTCAGATTATCATGTGATGATGGAATTAATTATGCTTATTAATGATGTTAGGTCCTGCCACATTTTATCAGCCTTGGTCAGTGTAATATGTGTCTCGTCCAAATTCACTTCATGCCATATTTTTGCTTGCTGATCACTATTTAATCTCTCTTTGGTTCACAATGACAATACATTTATCCCTAATGCTAAGGCATTTAATGGACACACACAACTTACAATTAACAGTTGGGAACACATTACAAATATGGCAATATGAGTAACTTAGGACCTGTGCCTACTCAAATGATGTTCAATTAGATCAGAGAACATCTGGGAACAGTTGAGAACAGTTGAGAACAGTTGGGAACACTGGAGAACACTTGGGAACAGTTGGGAACACCTTGGAACACTTGTGAACACTTTACAAATATGACAATATGATTAACATAGGACCTCTCTACTCTCAAATGATGTTGAATTAGGTCAGAGAACATCTAGCAATAGTTGAAAACAGTTGAGAATACTTGGGAACAATATTGCTAATTTCCAACTTGTGATCATTCAAATGCCACCAACTTAAGATATAGAACACTTTGGAACACCCTGAGACACTTGGAAACACCAGTTTCATATGGCTGAACAAGTTTAACATAAAGAATGCCCTGGTAACAATGATATCCAACCTCTCAAAACATTCTGCCACATTTTATCCACTTGATAACTTCAAATCATGTCAGGCATAAACACATTCTCAAATTTCTCACTGATCTCCTTGCTCCCCAACCTTGTAGAAAAGGTTACGTGTTACAATTGGGAACTCTGTCATTTTGCTTCAGTTCAGCATCAACCTCAAATGGCCCAGCTACTCACTTTCATCATATCCATAAATTTCTCGAAACTGCTTTCGATCTATCCGCTCATTGATGTCTGCCAAGTATCGTTCAAACTCTGCCTTTGCCGCTCGCATATTCTCGATATCCCAGTCCTGTCCATGCTCTGCTTTCTGTCCTGTTAATGCAAGCTCCTCCAAATATTCAAGCCAATTTGAAACTGCTGTCAATGATGATAGACAATGATTCAACTCCCCCATTAAATCATTGTGGACAATCTTTTTAATTCCAACAGACTCCTCTAATTTCTGAAACTGTCTCTTCATTACATGTTGCATCCATCATTATGAGTTCACCCACCATATTTGTTTCAATTCCTTCAGATTTCATGTTTTTATTTGAGATTGTGGTGGTATTGGAAAGAACCTTGATCCCATCAAGCCAACTGATTCCCATCTTATATATGTTTAATCAACAGCCATATCCATTCTTTTGGCTCAACCTTTCCTTATTTGTATCCTTGATACATGTGATTAATCTTGGTCAAATAAGGCAAACTGAACTTGACACATGCAATGATGAAATGTTTTCAGATTGCATTGATAGTTGTGGAAATGGGTTGCACTACTTTCATGTGAGTTGAGAACAATACAGTGTTGGTAATGATGACAAAGTGCTGTGAACAGTTTAAAGTTGTGTGGTACATGAAGGACATTGATAATAGGGCCAATTTGTTTTGACCATTTCATCCACAAACACTGAACCAAGCCTCTGTCTCCAATCCTCTGGAGCTGCTTCTTTATCAACCCATCCTCGAGCCTTTTCAATCTTCCGTCCAGTGCCAGCTACATGCCAATCCTTCTGCTGATCCCTGCCATTGCCATTTAAACCCCTGCGAATTGGAACAAACTGTGACAATTTCTCCAAATCCTCTGGGTCCTGATCCTCAGGCGTAAATTCAATAGGCCCAATGAGGCAACCTTCATGAAACCAAACTTCGCAGTTGATACAAAAACGTTGGATATCCTTGTTTGGACTGTACACTTTCTTGCAGCAACTGTTCTGGATCCTCTGGAGAGCCATAGTCAATGACAGCTTCCACTGACAGATTTACGAACTCACCAGTACGTCAAGATTCTTGCTCAGAAAGTTAACCTCAAACCGCCAAAACCATGCACCAACACCAATTTCACGGTTGTTGAATCGCCTATCATCAAAGTATGGTATTGTCATAGGAGCTGGCAAGGATAATCCATGTGTTCAATTGAAGACATGCATACAATTAAGTCAGCTCACATTCAATGCTTGTAGCAGGAATGATTTGTTCATGGTTGCTTTTGATGAGCTCAGTAGAACTCATCTGTTCAAATGGACTGATGAGAAAGGATGATTCACATCAAAAAGATTGTCAGAAAGAATCTCATGGTAGGTGAATAAATCCTACAGCAGGTCAAGCAACTTCTTCTTCAACCTTTTGCTTAGCTTGATTTCACGAATGTGCTGCTGGGTGTAAAACCAGGACACCTTTGCCCATAGCTCAGATGGGTTGCCATCATCATTGCAAACAGGTGAAGCTCTAAGGTCAACAATGGTTCCATACCAATAGCAATCTGGATGAAGATGCCCATCTGGATTTCTTGGAGGTAGAGTAGCATACTCTGTCTCTGGAGGTATGATAGCGACTCTTGAATGACAGGTCAGCTCACATTGTACTAAGTAGTCCACATTCTTACGTGTCATTTCGAACAAAGGTAGTTGTCTTGTCATTGGCATCGACAACTGAGGTTGGAACATTGTTAATTCAAGTCTGCAAAAAATGAGAATTTCAAAGCTTGCCACAGTATGAAGTCCAAGTCTTCATTTTTCCATACTGAGCATCTGTTGGGATCTTTCCAGGTGCAGCCAAATCCCTTTGGTAGAAAACTGTGAGGTTGCTTGCAGAGGCCATTACTGAAATTGAATTACACCCAGGAATAAGGTGGTTCTTTTATAGAGAAATCAAATCCAGGGTTCAATATTAAATTCAGGCACCCTGCACAATAAATTTGAAATTGACTTGACAGCTAATGTCATTGTCTAGCCTCATGCCTCACCTCATGTTTCACCTCATGTTTTGCTTCAGCCTCATGTTCTAGTAGATATATAGCCTGTCAATGTAGAACCAATACCACCAATAATCCTCAATACAGCTTCACCACAATGTTGGATGATCTCACCAAACTCCAAAGCGGTCTGGCTTCTCTTCAACACTTGATAGATGTGGAGTCTGAACCCGAGGAAAATGAGTTGGAGGCAAACATGGCCAGTCTAGAAACGAACATGGCAAGTTTGAGGACAATGTTTTCTGGGGATGAATCTCAGGTAAAACATTGCTTCAGCATTATTATATGGTTGATCTTGATAATTTGCCACCCAATATCCTCATAGACATCTGATGATGATGAAGGCCAAGCCCTGTCATTTACTACTCCTGTTGGTAGCTTGATTATATTTCTGATTTGTATTCTCAACTTCAGTTTGTCAGCCCTCAACACCCTCAGATGTATCTGTAGCATCTGGGGGTGATTCCCCTACCCAACACCCTGCCATTCCATTGCAACCCATGCCACATGTCACAATTGATATTCCGTCCGATGGATCTTCACAGTCAATGGCAGAGAGTCATCGTGAGACTGGTTCTGACAAATCATATGAAGTCAGGGACCCTACACCAGCTTTACCAGTGCCAGAAGAAAATGCACAACCTGATCAGGAGGTTGTAGGTCCAGCAGGCCTTGGTGAGTCATTTCTGGTGAATAAACCAACTTGTGAAATGACTCTGCTATTCAGCCTTGAAGTTGCGACATCCTCTCAAATGGGGTGGAGCTCTGATTCAATTGTCCACACTCAAAGATGGCATATGGCTGGATGGGTTACTGCTGGACTTCTGGTTGTCCCATCTTTGGCTAGAGCTTGGTTGCCCAGTGGGACGCTACATTTCATTCAACTGGTGGATGCTGGAAACCATAACTGATGTTGAAATTCGGCAATTCCGTCAAACGTACCATTTGCCATTGGAAGGACCCTGTGAGCTTGTTCCACTTGTTGGGTTTTTAAACACAGGGCAAAGTGTGAATGAAAGAGGTGAATACCGGGGAGGAAATCACTACTGTGCAGTGTACTGGCATCCAGAAGAGCAAAGAGTCCATGTTCTGGGGATGAATTACATGAGGGATAGCTCAGAGTTGGCTGCCACTGACTGGGATGATTGGAATGGGCAACAGATCTGGGGAAAGCTAGCAAAGTTACATGGCTGGGAGTGCACTGATATGACAGTTTCCAAGGTGAACTGGTTGCAGAATGGCCGTGATTGTGGACCCATAACAGGACAAGTGCTTGAGGAGGTCTGGACTCGTGGATTTCGCACCCAAGAAGGCCTGTGGCAGAAACCCAGCTTGCCATGTTGCCACAGCATCCGGATCCGCATTGCAAATGAAGTCCATGTGCATGCAGTTGCTGCATACAACAATCGTCTTGCCTTGGATGTTGCACGTCACAATTTTCCTGTGCCGGAGGAAGGGGTGGTGGATGAGCTTGAAAACCATACAGGAAGGAGAGTCAGGGAAGTGGTGGATAACCTTCAGAGGGCAATGAAGCGGTGTGCTCAATGTAAACGCCTGCTAACCAAGAACAACATCAGCTGGCCAGGAAAGATACAGCCTCAGGGGAAACCAGCACTGGGAGGAAAGCCAAAAAAGAAAATTGTTCCAGACTCCAGTGATTCTGACAATGAATCTGAAGAAGGCTCCCACTCCAAGGTCAGTAACCACTCAGACAGTGAAACTATACTTACACAATATGTTACCACCTAGAGTCCACCAGCTGCACTTGTCAACAAGGGGAAACATGTGCAGGACTGGACTGTTGCTCGACTAGGACGTTTCCCTCGACCAGCTAATCCACCAGAACTTCCACCTCTTAAAAGTCTTCGCAACTTGTGGCCACGATTCAACAATGAATTTGATGGTTATGAGGATGGACCCACTCTCGAAGTGCTGGACTCAATCCCAGACACCATCATTCAGCTTGCCTCGCAGTCCTTGGTGTACCTTGCCAATCAGATCGTCAAGAGTCCATGGACCATGTACAAAGACTATGGTTGGCGCTTGTTGCCATCATATGCTCATTGCTTTCACAATCGTTCTCCTGTTCTTGTCAAGGAACATTTGATGCCAGTTGGGCTTGCAGCTCCAGCCCTGAATGACTACGAGAACTACATGACAGCAAATGACAGCTGTATCATGGGTGCAGCCAAGATGATTGAAACATCTGAGGATGCTGGTAACCTGGATATCTTCATGACTGGTCTCACTCCAGAGGGCCTACATGTGCATTTGGATCTGGGAAGAGATGCTGTAAAGCCAGAGGAAATTACCATGTCCTGGGACATTGACAGCTTAATCTGGGTGACACAGGAGCCCGAGTTCAAACATGCTGTCAATATCTTTGCTTTGCCTCAAGTCCGCCACAAAGCTCCGATTTCTAAGCACAATCATGTCTATGTGGACTTGCTCTTGCCTCAGTCTGAAGAAGACAGAGATTCTCTGGGGCCACGAACTGAATTCGACACCAAAACCTTCCGCCTTAGCAGGCTACCACATGTGACCTTTGGGAAGTTGGGGGATGGTTCAGGTTTGATGAACTTGTATCTGGTTTTTCCTCGCATGTCACATCAGCATGAATACACAAGACGATGGATGAGCCTGGTCCCTGGGGATATTCAGGAACAGTTTTGGAAAAAAGTGGTCAACCCAGCGATGCTTTTGGCGATGGACGATACTTTTTATCCATACATGGCTCTCAGCAGTGAGCAAATGAAGTTCAAGGCATCTGCAAAGGGGAAGCAAAAGGCAAACACTGGAAGGGCTCCCACATTTCCATTCAAACGAGAATCTTTCCGATGTTTGCTCCGTCACATGAGGAGTCTAGTGAGGCTTTTCTACATGGCAGCTGTCTTTCATGATGACTGACTGTGCTGACAGATTGATGACTCTGAAGATGCCTTGGGGATGTTTGGCTCCTTCTTTTTTGTCCTTGAAATGAAAGGTTCAAAGCTTTATACCAAAGAAACGGTTGTCCACAGCCAGCAATGCTTGAAAACCTGTTTTGAAGATTTTTGGACAGAGTTTCCAGGTCTGGACTGGGATTATACACTGGATCGGTCTCATGGAGAACTTTACATGGACTTGGGCATCACTTACAATGCAAAAAATCCTGAACCTCTAGTGGGGCTCTGGAGATTAGATTCCTTGGAGGCTTCATATGGACTCGCTGGATACACGATGGGAACCATTCACCATTTGAACACATTGAACCGCTATGGTGGCCTGCAGGCTGAGATGACTGGAGTTCGATGTCAGAGGAGCCATGTCATGTTTCGCTCATCATACAACCAAGCCTACGAAGTGACCCGCAAGCTGGACAATGGCAGGGATTTGTTTAGCGAGAAGGAAGCTTACAATCTGGACCCAAACTACATTTCAGAAATTGAACAGGTTGTGCAAATCTACACTGCTGATGCTGGGGAAAGGTCTTATGGGGTGAGGGATGAGTTTCGAGTGGGAGGCCAGACCTTGGAAGGTTTTATGGCAGGAGCTGATAGCATGGTGGGTTTTCCACCATATTCAGTTGATTCCATCCTTATATCATATTCAGGTTGAAGACATGGTGGCATCACAGCCAATCCTATGGCTGCCATCTCACACTTGGTTCACATTTCTTGCTCAACGAATGGTTGCGATTCGAAAAACACAACAATCATTAGCTGAAACTGTTCCAGGCAACTATGGAGTCATGACAGGCCTTTTGACATACATGCTGCAGTCTGTGTTGTTCAGCCCCTCCATGGTCAGCTCATATGTGCAGGAATCATTGGGCTTGCTTCATTATAGGCAGGTTGTTGACCGCTTTGGCATGTTGTTTCTCCACAACCTTGACCTGTCCAAAGACAATTGTCTTCCTGAAGTGTTGGATCGGGATGATATGGATGTCCTCCAGACGTTGGGTGTTAAGCAGAAGAGGAAGCGAACCAGAGTTCCCAGTCCTGAGGTTGAGGATGAAGAACGATATCCCATTGGAAAAACCCCCACCTGGAAGGAGGTGGAACACTGCCTGAAGGAGACTCCATGGAGATTGCTTAGGCCCCTCACCTGGTCCCCTGATCTGGAAGTCATTGACAGGACAGCAGAGAAACTGTTCAAACAGTTCACCATTCACATGTGGGCCAGTCTGAATGAGAAATGGCGCACCAAGGTGGTTCTGCCTGGGACATTGCAGGAGGCATTGGACTTTTGGACTCTAAGAGAGACCCACAAGACCCTCACTTCCGCAAGGTACATTGCCTGCAATGCTGGCCTACTTGGTTCCATCCCTGGGAGACGGGTGAAGAGCTTCCAAGAGCGGTTGACCATTTATTTCCCAAAGTCATCCCAGGGTCTTACAGGAACATGGAAGATCTTGGCCCAACCACCTGGCTACATTTCTGAATATCACACAGCATGTGAGCGACTATCAGCAATGGATATTGATGCCTTGCATGCATCATTGAAGCTGCTGCTCTCAAAATGTCAATGTTTGCCCAGCAGCCAGAGGAGTGAATCAGGGAGTGGGGGTCGCACTGCTATTTGGGAAGTCCATCATGACTCAGTGCACATCTTGACCAATCCAGAGTTCTACAAGCTGGCAAGAATTGGAGGGGGTAGAAAGCGAACCACAATCAGGCGTGCTCCAACTCATACTGCAGTGAAAAAACTCCAAGTGGCCTTGCTGAAGCAAAGTGGGGTGTCTCAGGATGTTGCAAAGAAAGCTGTCAATTGGTCCAGACGATTAAAACGAGGTCGGACAGGTAAAGCTAAGAACCGACGGGTTCCACCAAGAAAGGTGCAGATTCAGAGTGAAGAGGAGGAGGAAGAGGACAAGGAGGATGAGGCTGAGAGTGAAGAGGCAGAAGATGAAATTGTAAGTGAAGAAGAGCAGCTCAGTCCTGAAGAGGAAGAGGTGGAGGTGGATGAGAGTGAAGAGGCAGAGGATGGGTTTGTGAGTGAAGAGGAGCAGCTCAGTCCTGAAGAGGAAGAGGTGGATGGTAGCTATTAAATTTGCTGCAATGTTGAGAAACTGAATTTCAATATACTATTTTGTATTGAGTCAAGGTAATCAACTTGGGTGCTGAGACCTAGGAAATGACTAATTAAATGGCCAGCAGGGACCTAATCTAATTATTCTGCAGGTTGGATCTTAGAAATGTCAGACCTCCTCATTAGATCATTGATTTATTATTTATCACCCATGCAAACTGATTTGGATTGTGGTTACTAAACAGTTTTCTGTGGTTTTTATGCTGTTAGAATATAATCTGGGTACAGTGATAATCTTCAATTCTGAATGAAAGGTATGGATTGGACCAATGATTCAATTTTTTTACTAGCATTTGCTTATTAACTGACATGCCAAATCAGGACAATCAAAATTGGACAATAGCCAGATCCGGACAATAACCATAACAATGGGCCCATCAACATGTGGCATATTGTTGGCTAAACATGTGATTGTCTGAAACTTATATAAAGAGTGGTTTGATTCATGCAAAACTCCAAATCACACTTTTACAATGTCATTATCCCCAATGTCTGTTTCACCGCTCACCACACCAGCTACAACCCCCGCCCCAGTGGACAGAGATCCTGTCCACCCACCGATTGAACATCTGTCCCCACTCTCCACCCCCCCTGCTTCCCCTGCTCACCCCACCACCCCCCTCGCCCCTGCTCCCCCCACCACCCCCCCTGCCCCTGCTCCCCCCACCAACCCCCCTGCCCCTGCCATCCCCCCCCACACAGCCCTCCCGGTTCTAATACGCCAAATTACCACCCAGTACAAAACTGGGTACAAGAGAATCAACCGGGTGAATTGTGAGTTAAGCAAATAACTTTTAACTCAGGATGTTTGCTGATTCTGCTTGTGTTATGTAGTGTTGCGGCCTGGTGTTGTGGCCACCCTGCTTCGGCCAGGGTCATGGCAAGTTTTAATCTTGCATATTGGCTTCTACTAACTGTTTTGTTACAGTGTCAAAATTAGGGGTGAGGGGGAGAACACCGCAGACCCTGTGCACTACAAGGCTGTGATAATTGACATGAGGATTAGACGTGCAGTGAAGATGAATAGGATAGAGGTAAACATTTAATCATTGTTTCAAATTTTAAATTTTGTTGATTCACTTTGTTTATCCAGAATGTCAAGGTGCTCGTTTTTTGGTTCTGGGAGGAGGTGGAAGATGTAGTGGATGAGCAGATGTAAGTATTCACTTAGTCTATATTATATCAAGTCTGACATTTATCTGTTCTTAGGTTCCAGTATTACTTGGGTTCTCACCCAAGGGCTCTGATGGCAGGGGGGAATATGGACTGGGTTGATGGAGGGTCCATTATAGGTCAGTAATTTATCACTGAATTTTCAAAATTTAGATAACATTTTAATAGACACATTCGAGGTGGTTCCTCTCAAGCGAGGGGAAAGTCTGCCCCGTGCAGACTTGCGGTGGAATTATTCGTACGTCAACCCAACTTTTCCTCACTCCAACCAAGCATGCTAAATAAGAAATTAGATGGATATACAATCCATCAGCCACTGATGGTGTTGTAGGAGAGGTGTTCAGGGCTTTCAGCCCTGATGGTACAAAGCGGTGGCCCTGGATGTCCCATGGGATTCATGACTGGGGAGGTGAGGTGGATCAGGAGTTGCTGTGTCCCTACCCTGAGGGACAAGCAGGTTTCAACGTTGACCATGTCAACGATTTGTCCTTTGTTCCTGGTGGAACTGGGGCTGGTGGGAGTGGGGCTGGTGGGAGTGGGGCTGGTGGGAGTGGGGCTGGGGGTGGTGATATTGAGATGGGAGAAGTTGAGGAGGAGGAGGAGGAAGAGGAGGAAGAGGATGATGATGATGATCTAGATGCTGAGGGGGACAGTGAGATGGGAGAAGTTGAGGAGGAGGTGGAGGATCAAGATGCTGAGGGGGAGCTGGAATAAGGCTTAGACACCTCCACCACCCTTGCCATCTCACCTGGACAGAACAATTTTTTTGAATTTTTATATGTCACTGTACTTGTATTCAGAATGAAAATTTTCTTTTTGTTATTATTTTACCACTGAGTGTCATGTCTGTCCATGAGAGATAATCAAAAACACAATATTAAACAGCCAACCACTTGGGAATTGTGGCTGCAAAAGTCCTGGCTATAGTGGATGCCTTGTGACTGACTGCACATGCCCAGAGAGAGGCATTTTGAGTGCGATCTAATTCACAAGCCCAATAGTGAAAACAATGGGGTGCATACTCCAGCAGCCCCACATCAAGACGACAAAACAAACGAAGACCAGACTTGGACCGAAGTGTTTTCTCTTCAGCCTGGATCAGTGCATTCACAGTGGTGGATGCAAAATCCAACAACTCTTTCCTTGCCAATTCCAACTCTTCATGGGTCAAGCTCTCAGGATTACGCAACTTGAAGCCATCAATGAGCCGACCATCATGAGAGAGAGCACTAGTTGAAAATTTCTATTCAGCAATCAAGGATTTGCAAAAGATCAACCAAATTGTTCACCTGATTGAAGCCAGACTGTAAAAATCTTCCACCATGTCAAAATCCCATCGATCTTCAGTCCGAAGCTTGTAAGTCCACACCGTGTAGACAGGTTTTGCATCAACGAAGATGACTCGGAATTCACCAAGATTTCGCAAGTGGGGGACATGGGGTTGGTAAAACCATCGGGCTCGTGGAATGGTGAGCTGTCGGTTTAGATATGACCACCTTTGTCTAATGTCCCCTGGCATCAGAACATGTGAGCCAGTCTCACTGAACCCACGCTTTAGGACAACATCATCGGGTATTGCAGCCTGAGCCTCCACATCCAGAACCACTGTTGCTGGCCGGCTTGTCTTAGTAATGTCATTGGCAATGGCATCGAAGTTGGCAATGAGGGATATCTTATCACCGTAGAGCCGCATTTCTGTAGGATTAGGCCACATTGTTGTGACCTGGCGCAAAACATATTCACTGTGAAGGTACGTGTCGTAATTGGCCTGTGTCAGGCCGTAGTGTTCATTCCTGAGTGAAAACTCAGTATATAGGTTGAATCATGAAACAGATACATACATGTAGGAGATAGTGAAGTCAACACCTCCAATGAAGACATCACTCTCCTTATACATCCTCCAAAAGTGCCTATATTTTGCAGGTTCGATCATGGAGGCGAAGAAATTGTTCCAGTTCAGGAGGGTGACTTTGAACTGGGGTTGGCCATGCCTCTTGCTATTCCTGAGGCTGAGTGGTATCAAAAGCTGGTTAAAGAAAGTCAGCCTAAGTCTGAGCCAAAACCATTCCTTGACTCACAAATTCTTGTACAAAAAACTCATTATTATGCCTAAAGATGGCATCAGGAAATACCCTCTTGAGCCAGTCATAATCCTCCTCCTCCATCCCTGGCCATACAGAGTATGTTGCAAGATACGAAGTCGCCTCTTCCACAGTTGTATTTCTTGTAGGATCGGCTACAAAGATGATGGAGAGTGGTGTTGATAATGCAGGTGGAGTCATGAAAGCTGATGCTGGATTTAATGAAGTTGATTGGGCATCAATGGGAGGAGTAGTGCAAGTCGAGGCAACCAGAGGAATGGCAGAAGTTGATGGGACAGGGATAACCAAGGGGACAGGGATTGCAGAACCTGAGGGGACAGGAATAGTAGAACCCAAGGGGACAGGAATAGTAGAACTCGAGGGAACAGGAATGGTGGGACTCGAGGGAACAGGAATGGTGGAACTCGAGGGAACAGGAATGGTGGGACTCGAGGGCACAGGAGGAGTAGGGATTATTGAGGTGACAGGAGGAGCTTGAGGGTGTTGTCCAAGTCGGACTCGCTCGTAATCCAATGCCTCCTGAGGTGTGGGGTCTCTGACTAAGACTTGTCTCCTTCCATGCGATGCATGAGCTGGGCAGGCAGCAGTACAGTCTGGATGCATAGATGCTGTGGACTTAGCGGTTAGTTAGGTAGTACAAAATATACAACTACTATACTGATGAACCAGAGGGTAGACTGCTCGTCGATAACGAGCGAACAGTTTCGACTGGGGAGTCTCTTCAGTATCCTCTAGTATTTATACAATTGAAACAAAAAGTACGAAAAAGTACAAATTGCACGCGCGACAACTTTAAAGTCGATCGCCGTCTGAAAGAACAATAACCACTACACGCACCACTCGGCGACGACAATCGCCGAGCAGGATAAGTAAGCTGAAACACTTGAATGAATAAGCAAAACAAGTTCGCAACCAATCGCGAAAGTCGCGTATGCTGCGCATCGGGCACGTTGCCCGGCCTACTTACAAAGCCGCAGTAAAGAACAATAAGAACCGGGTTTGTGGTGGTCCACGATCCCCAGGAACATCGGTTAAGACGCTTACAATAACTCATCTTTGACATCGCGTAGTAATTACTCGCGATTCTGCCAAATTAGGCTAAGGGTCACCCATATATAGTAACCCTAAACCCTTACAGGTTAGCTCCGGGCCCCTCAGGGTCCGATGACAAACCCCATCAACTTCTGACCAAATCCGGAGATCCGATCATGATCGATGAGGGACCACGTGCCTCGACACGTGGCAATGACAGTCCACTTACCCCTCTCCCCCCTGCACTTGGGGGGGTGCAGTGCAAACCACCCCATTCCCCTCCGCCAACCCCTGCGATTTGAAGCCTGGCATGCCCCCATCAAATCGCAGGGGGTGGCCGGTGGGGTAGACCCTTCCCCACCCCTCAGGGGGGACATCTTTGTCGCGAGCCATTTTGGGTGGTGAGGCAGAGCATTGCCAATTGCCCTCCAATGCATCCCACCCAAGCATTGGCATGTACTCTTCAAATCGCAGGGGGTTTGGTGGCCAGGAACGGAAAATTGACAAATCGCACAGGGTATTTGTGTCACTGGCCAAATTGGGGTGACCAGGCAAGGTGTCTGGATTGTTCTCCCATGCATCCCATCCAAGCATTGGCATGTACTCTTCAAATCGCAGGGGGTTTGGTGGCCAGGAATGGAAAATTGACAATTCGCACAAGGTATTTGTGTCACAGGCCAAATTGGGTTGACCAAGCCATGTATTCTCCAATGCTGATCACATAAGCTTAGAGATATGCTCTGTACATTACAAGAGTTTTCTGGCAGAAAAAGATCAATTGGCAAATTGCAAGGAGGAACAATTTAAAATATAGATTGCGTCATTCCAAATACTACTTAAAGCTTGAATGATCTGAGACTGTATTTGACAATTTTATCCACCATCATATCTCATAAATTGTAAGATTTATTTCAAATGTATGATTTACACTTGTGAATCCTGAATAAGCATGCTTGGCAAGGCTTATTGTGTCATATTTTATCCTGTGAAAGAGCTATCTTGATAAATACAAGATGGTCACATTCCAGTAGAACATAAATTTAAAAGGAGACATCTCTCAAACATCATATGTATCATATGGTTCACCAATAAAAGCTTTGAGTACAATAGCAATTTGTTTTAAATGAAACTTGTATTTATTCCAGACAAGTTTTCCACATCATTATCTGAAATAGTATTATTTAAATCAACATTTAAATCTTCAACCTAAGATATTGTCTTGAATAACAAACATTAACATAGTAGTGTTGAAGATAAATAAGGTTTCTGATATATATTTATAGAAATGTGTCATGTGACTTGTGTTTGTTTGGTCACATCAATTTTTCATTGTTTGGTTTCAGCCACTATTGCATCTTGACTCTTGACCACCACCATCTCTTTTTGACCAAACAACAATTTTCTTTTTTTAAACTCTTCTCAGTGCTACAAGATGAATCAGTGTTCTCTTTGTCACAAATCTCTGTCTGCACACAAAAATGCTTTGACCAGTCACAATATTCAGAAACATCGAATTGACAATCCTTGTAAAATTCATGGTGCTCTGAACCATTTTAGCAGTTATTATCTATACTCACTAGTGCTTTCAGGAGTTAATATGATGGGTCATCGCGAGAGTCCTATTCACCCAATTCAATGTCCGGTTTCAAGCTGCTCACAGCTTATCATGGATTACCGCCAATTCAAAAATCATATTTCCAACCAACACTCGTTATTATCACCACCACCACCACCATTGTCTGCTCCCTCCTCCAAACCAGCCACTCCTAGAAGTGAACCAGATGCTGATTTTTCCATTGCAAAGGAAACTGTTGTCATACGTCCATCTCATCTCAAAGCTTTACGTCATCATCCTTATCATCCCAAATATGACACTTCCAAACCTGGCCCATCTGGAAGCATTTCACAAGTTAGAGATGTTGATGTATCTGAATCAATGGAAACCGATTTACCTGGTGGGCATTCTTTGAACTATATATGTAAAAATCCACACATTAATACTTCTAAAGATATTCCCCTGGAGTCTCACTTATCTGGTTTGGCATTTGTTTGAATACAAATACAAGTTATCTGACAACATATCAAGTTTCTATCCAGCCTGACCATCTAGATGGATCCAAATCCTATTTGACCACCAATGATATTTTCACATTCATGGGTGTTTGGTTCCACAGTCATTTCACCAAACTCATTTGCATTTGTGGGATTGCTCAACTTCCCAGTGCTACAATTACACACATCCAACGTCATGGGATTCAGTTGACCACAGCACAGGAACTAGCTTTCAAATCAGAAGTGGACAAACTTGGCATTACTGATGATCGTCATGTTATAGTTCCTATTCCAGGAGGTCCCCCGGTGGAGCTTTTAGATCAAGTCACAGACGGTTTCTGCTGCAATCACTGCACATTCTGCGCTCCAAAAAAACGATCATTCGACAATCACTGGTACAAGGACCACAAAGACTTGACTATACTTGCCCAATACCGTCATCATTTGGGTACTCTGCAGACTTTTTTTAGCCCTGTTGGAGAACGCTATTTTGAAGTCAACCCTTTGCTTGGTGAACTTTCAGCCGATGACGCATTTACAATCTACATGCGAGACGAAGTTCCAAATATCCCCGTGTTTCCAGCAACAGCCCCCATTAATGCTCATGAAATTCCTCCCATGCTTCAGCTGACACAATGGCATGTCCATCTCCAAGACTATACCAAAGACTACCGCACATGGAGCAATCTTCTCTCCCTTGTCACACTGCCAACATGCAATTCAAAAACAGGATTGGGACATTTGGGAGACATTGTTACAAAGTACATGAAAGACATCCGAGCTAAAGCAAACAAATGCCCAGTTGCCATGAGATGTCTGCTTATGGAATGTCCTCGGTCTGTCAATTCTCAAAATGTGACCTTTATTCCAACACTTGCTAATTATTACCACATATTTCTCCAACAGACTAACACAAAATGGCAAGCACTGGCAACCTCACAGCGATGATGATACGTTAGAACGTTATGGTCGATCCTTGCATGCATTAGCCCAAGCTGTGTTGATGACCATGGAACACCATCCCTCAGGCTATTCCTTCCCCATATCTCAGAACACCTGCGTTATTGGCAAGAAACTCCTAAAACTGTTGGACGATCCAAGCAAAGATGATGTAGCGGTCACCACACTCCACACTTTATATACCCATTTGTGTCCACCCAGCAACAAGAAGGAGAGTACAACAAGTGGCGAGAAGTTTTGGAGTGCTACCTGCCACTTGCACACATGACTCCAGATGGGAATTTCCAAGATCCTCATGAGCTAACAAAGCCATTTTCAACCTGGAAGTATATTTGCCGAGGAAGCACTTTGTTCCAGAGTATTCTGTCAGCCCCACAGTTTGGAAACAATGCATACAAGTGAGTTATGACTTTGAAAGCTTATCTCATTCTTATGACCCATTTGTAATCAACAATTCAGGTCCTTGGAGCATTTTTGCATGCAGAATCTCAGTCCAGGTCATGCTCTCTCCTTACAACAATATTGTGGACTATCAACGCTTTGCCTCATCACTGTCATATGCCAATACTCAGCCTCCAACCGCTACAGTCAATGAAGATGGCACAATCGTAACATACAAGGACAAATCGATGGAGGTGGAATGCTGGATCATTGGCCTCAGAAAGTTGTTTTCTGATGTCAAAGATGATGTGGCCGACCTTTGCAACAACAGTGACATTACCATCAGCATTCCAGATATCGTTCCAGATGACATGACAGAACGCATGCGTGGTTATGGATGGCTCAACAATGGCAAATTTGTCAAGAACCGGGCCCTGATGCAAATCATGATGGGCGATTCATCCATTGATCTTTGCACCAAGGGCAAGGATGGACTCATTTTCAAACCGGGTTCTATGATGCGTATTATGGAGAAGACAACCAAGATCAATGGCCATATAGCAGTCTTATGTCACACACTCCCTGGCCAGCCATCCAGAATTTCAGAGCTGATGGATTCCAAGATACGTAACTCAACTCGCCCTCGGACATTTTTCCGCAATCATGGTGCAGACTGGCTTGTCACTCGTCGCGTCAAATATGAAAACCAGATATGCAGAGAGGTTTTTATCCCAAGTAAACTGCCTCCGGAGCTGCAAGAACTGGTGGATTTCTACCTCCTTGTTATTCGTCAGCTGGAAATTGATCTGGCACGCAAGTTATGGGGTGAAGAAGTCGCTGTGCTCTACCATGAATACTTCTTCATGCATTGTGGCAAGCGGATGACAGAGTCACAATTCTCCTCCACTCTGCAGACTGTGTCAGAAACCTACTTTGGTACATCTCTGACAATCCGGCCATACCGTCAAATCGTCATTCTGATTGCAAAAGTCTACCTGGGTTCAGAATATGAACTATATGAAGAAGATGAGGCCGACGTCCTGGCTGAACAAACTGGCCATTCCACAACAGCTCGTCGTAATCATTATGCGATTGAGAGTGGCTTACTCCCTGGTGTCTCCAGTGACCTGATGCTTAGATTTGGTCATGCTTCCGAATGGTGGTGGCGCCTCACTCGTTTTTATCCAAATGGTGTTCCACTTTTACCCTTACACCAGCGACGAAAGATTCGTGAAACCTTCCAACAAGGAACTTCATTGGAGAACACCATTGATTCTACCCCATTACCATCCTCCACACTGAACATGGGGCATCTGGTGGAGCAATTAACTGGCGTTATCACTACTTCTGTCTCTCAGATGAAAATGGAGCTGGAGAAACAGATTCAAATTGGTGTTGCTGCAGGCATTGCGGAGTTCATGCAGAGACAAAAAGAGAGCCCTTCATTGGTCCACAATCAACAACAACTCCTCCAAGACCCTCTACCAACTTTTCACCATCCTAGAACGAACTCAGCCCACCAACAACTCCTGTTGGAGCCACCAACAATTCCTCAAAGCTCTGAGACCCACTCGGCAATCATTGATGACTTTGATGATATCTACACCTTGGACCAGCCTATGGGCATTAATCCACACCATGAATCCGACGATATAGCACTGCGCCTGCTACGACAACTCTTTCCAGACAGGCCAGATGTTAATTTTCTAACAGAACAACAATGGCAGATGGTTGAACTCTCACTTTCTCGTGAGAGAAGTTTTGTGGGTATTTTGCCAACCGGTGTTGTTCGTGAGAAAAGTTTATATGAAAAAACTAATCTGCACCAAGGGTTTCCGGAGTGCGACTTTGATCAGGAAATTACCTTGTTGTTCTTCAGGGGATGGTAAGCAACTGTTAAACACCTAAGGTCTGTGCTCAACAACTGTGTTGTCTGGGAATTGTCCTAAACAAAGGTTAGTGTAGTCAAGATAACAGTGAACAGCTACCTTGAGTAAGTTTAAGTCAAGCTATATGACTTAGAGGATGGGTGAACAGTGAGGTCTTTCCTACACAAGGTAAAGACTTTGAGGATATACACAAGCAAGAGTGACAAGGCTGTGTATGATGAACAAGGATGGGATGAGCAAGAGATAGTGGAAGTCAAACAAGTGTGTGTGACAAAAACTATCTAACAGAATGTGACAATAATGGAAAGTATGAGACAATAAAACGATCAAGAAGTATTGATGATCAAGGTATCTGACAATATTCCGAAGCTTCAAACGCACATTGGCTACTGGTTCAGAATATGTACTGGGATATCTTGGTGAAGACCAATATATCTTGAGATAAATGACAATAGTAACGGCACTATGTCACAGAATATTTCCAAAACTAGTAATAAAAGAGTATCAATATATCAGATATTGATAGATCAATTAAGACTATCTGATTTGAGAAGGAATAGCAAGCAAGAATAAGACTGGAACTGTAACTGAATTGGTATACTAGCTACTACACAAGTAGTTAGATACTGAAGGGGGTGAATCAAAGGATGATTGGAATGGGGGATCAAGTTTGACTTGGGGGGGATCAACTTTTGACTGATGTCTCCTGCAGAAACTGGGCCCTATTTATACCTTTTCAACTACAGGAGTCATTCAGAGTCATAGGATGGAATATGAAATGAGTGTACAGGTTAGTGAGTCATAACTGGTCATAGTAGAGTAATATGAAATGAGGGGGCATAGGGTGAGTAAGCATTGGAAATAGGGGCATAGGTTTGTGAGTCAAGAGGAATCACAAGGGAGTAATTTGAAATGGGGCATAGGGTGTGCAAGCACATAAAAGGCAAATGGAAATTGGGGCATAGGTTTGTGGGCATATAAAAGGGCAATTGGAAATTGGGGCATAGGTTTGTGACTCATGCAGAGTCAATTACTGAGAATCATATGGTACTGTGAGAAAGGATGGGGGCATAATTGGTCATGATGGTGTCATAATGGTGTCATAAGGTGTCATAATGGGGTCATAAGGTGGGGCTGCTGATTGATCAATGAGTTGTCTGAGGGGAGATGAGCCACTGGCTGATCTTCTCTGAGATCTGGGGTGGTCTATGGTTCTCCAGGAATCATGGACCAAGGCTGGAACATGTAATTTCAAATTGGGCTTCTAGAATCAGTTCTTCAGGCTGTGCTTCCTTTTCCAATGTTCTAGAATAGAAGGCTGTGCTTCCTCTGTCAATGTTCTTTGATGGAAGATAGAAGGCTGTGCTGTGCTTCTTTTCCAATGTTCTAGAATAGAAGATAGAAGGCTATGCTTCTTATCTTATCTGTTATCATGAAAGATAAGAAGGTGGCTGTGGAATGTGGCTGCTCTGATCTTGGATCTTGATGTCTGATGTAAGGCTGTGGCTGTTGATCTTATCCTTTCCTTATTAGTAAAGATAAGGATAAGTCAGCTATTATCTAATCCTGTAATCTGATAAGGCCTTGTCCCTTCATTACTGATACTATAAGCTGGGTTTGATGGTGGCAGGGCACCATCCCTTAGTGCTTGGGGCTATATTCCTGATATTGTCCACTTGTTCTCCTGGCTATTGAGAGAAGGGATACTCCAGCTGAAATTGCAATATTGCAGCTGAATGGAAAATTGCATAAATATCCTTTCTCTAAACTTGTACCATGTTTTTGATCCAAAACCATTTTGGATCATGACACCGGTTTGGATCATGACACCGGTGGAGGCAAAAGCATGGTCTTTCTACTTCCAGCTTTACTTGAAACAGATCTTATTACTCTGGTGGTCATTCCCAACAAGGCACTACTGCTGGATATGCTACGAAAAACCAAAGCTTTTGGAATACCCACCTGCCAGTGGACATCTGCAAATCGTATGACAGGTGATGCGCGTGTGGTTTATCTAGCCATGGAGTCAGTCACTTCCTTGGGATTCAAAGAGTAAGCAAATTGATTATTCTATTGCTATACGGTTGTAAACTTGGAAATTTTAAAGATGGTACCGTCAGAAAGAAGGAAAGATTGTTCGGTGGGTATTTGACGAAGCGCATAAAATCTTCACCGATGTGCTATATCGTGGAGACTTTGCCCGAGTCAAGGACCTGGCTTGCTACCCTGTCATGAAAATATTCCTCACCGCCACACTACCAGTATCGCATGAAAGCCTCTTGTTGGACGAAACATGCATGCCCTTATCAACATGCTTCATCCGAGCTCCTACCACACGACCAAACATCAGATACCACGTTTTGCACATCAACCACCAAATGAAACCAGTAAATCAAATAACCATTGATCTGGCATTCTATTTGCAAAACACCTTCTTCACCTCCAAGTCACGTGGCATCATCTTTTGTATCGACATTCCAACTGTCGACGAGATTGCAAAACATTTTGGAGATTGTAAATCTCACTCGCAAATGCCATCTGATGTGAAAGCCGAGTTTCAGGAATCATGGTACCAGGGATATCACCAGTGGATGGTCGCCACATCTGGCTTCATGCATGGCATTGACCATCCAGATGTTCAAGCCATTTTGTTCATTGGAATCCCCTTTGGTGCTATCAACATTGAGCAAGGTGCAGGACGAGGAGGACGCAGTGGCCAGCCAGCATTTGTCTTTTTGCTTCATAGCAACAACAATATTTTTTGTTGTGTTGATGGCTGGGAGGACCGCCAGTGTATTGCTGCTGCCGGGGAATGGGCACAAACTGTCATTGGATGTCGAAGAAAGGTGATGACTTGTCTCATGGATGGTGGAGAGGGTGTGGATTGCACTGAGATAGAAAGTGCAGAGCAGTGTGACCTTTGCAATCCAAACTCTGAACTCCTACAAGCTGCCAAGAAACTTGTACAAAAAGAAAAGACTCCAATCAAACAGTCAAACGCCATGGATGTCGAAGATGATTATGATTTGGGTGGTTGGGACGACACTGCGCTGATGAATATCGATCTGGATTTATTGTGTGGTGTTACGACTGGCCCCAACACTATATCCTCCTCAACAAACCCATCCATTGCACTTGCATCTCAAAAATGCGCAGCTATAACTATCTCCACTGGTCCATCCACCTCAACATCTCAAAAATCCATGGCCATAACCACCTCCACAGACCCATCCACCTCACTTGCCCCACTTTCTATTGCACCCATTACTCTGCCAACCAGTGTTCAACCATCCATGGCAGTGCAACTAGATGCTGCTATTTATGCACAACACATGCAAAGCAGGAAAGCCAAAGCAGCAGAACTTGGAGCCATGACAAGATATTTGTATGGAAAATGCATTATTTGTTGGGCATGGAAGGGACGTTGTGACGTTATCAAGATCAAAGGCCACAACTACTTTTTCAGCTGCCGGGATCCACAGGACGTATTTGTCAACAATGCTGTTCGATGGTTTGATCTCAAGAAGAAATACCTCAGATCTTTTCAAAAGTTTGAATATTGTTGGCAATGTGGTCTACCTCAGGGCAAGTTTTTGCCTTCAACACATCCAGCATTTGCTCCTGAAAAGACGGTGGCTTGTCCATTTGAAGATTTTGCTGCTGTGCTTTGCTGGTTTGTCTTCACCAACCCACCTGTATTTCATGAAGCCACAAAAGCTTTCTCTGGACTAACAGAAGGAATGAGGTTTCAGGAATTTGGCATGTGGGTGAAAGAACAAGCTGACCCTGGATCATTTTATAATGGCTTGGAGTTGATTGTATGGTTATGGCAGCATCGTAACAGAATGTAGACTAGAATACCACATTCTTATCACATTAGTTCACTGGAATTCTAAAATTTTCCAAGTCAAAGAATTCAGAAACTGGACCAGGTTATTAGAATTATGTGCAAGTGTTAGGATTATACAAGGTACAAATATGAACAGGAGACTCTAACCAACATTGAATGGTTGCCTCTAAGTGGGGATATACTCATCCTCACTACCATCCCCATCGCTGGTATCATCCCCATGCCTCATTTTGGCCTCTTTCTTAGAGGCACGACGAGCCCGCCTCACCTTCGCCTTTTGCCTCTTTTGAATCACCGTAGTCTCGACGATTTCAGCTGGGGGTAATATAACAGCCCTGTGGGCTGTGCTGATGCTGGCCTTGATCAGCTCCTTGGTTGCATCATTGAGAGAGTCATGGAGAGTGACTCCATCTTTGATGGTCCCATCATTGGCCGCAAAACACTGATATTGACGCGTCGTAACGCAGTCAAGGTGGTAATGGACGTCTTTGAAAGTAGTCACTTTCTATAATAATTATAGTCAGTAAATTATAAGAAAAATACTTGATCTGAACTCACATCAATAGTCATTGATCCCATGCGACGGGACAGGACAATAGTCCCTGGCAAAATAACCTTCTCCTCTGATGAAGATGAGTAAGTGATATAATATATAAAAAAGGGAGAGATAATAATACCCAATGCACAAGTGGTTGCAAAACAAGATGTAACTGCAACACCAGCAGATCCCGGCCACTTTATGAAAACCTGTCGGGAATTAGACATGATCTGATGTTGTTCCATCTTGATTAAACCTTTGTTGGATGGGTTGGTAGGGGCCTTGTTCTTGCCTTTACCTTTAGCAATACTTTTGAGATGCTTGGAAGCAGCGGCAGCAGCATGAGGATTCTAAAACATATATAAACCCAGTCAGAACAGGATAAGAGACTATATCACATATGAAAACTTACCCTTCTGGGCCTGAGTTTCATGCCAGACAAGGTGGTTCTCCCCTTGGATGGAGAGGGAGGGGGAGAGGGAGAGGGAGAGGAAGAGGGAGATCCTGACTCTGAAGTCAAGGGGCTAGGAGTGAGGGGGCCAGGGCTGGGGCCAGGAGGGGCAGGGTTGGCTGAGGAGCCAGGGTCAGATGAGGAGCCAGGGTTGGCTGAGGTGCCAAGGCTATTGAGCTGCATACAAGGGATGAGTTACTGGAATCAGGCCAGACAGGAGACCTACTGCTTCAGAAAGCCTGGTAGAAAAGGTTTTCTTCTTGGTTGCAGCCAGGTTGAGCAAAGAAGTTTTAGTGGGGGCCATGGTTGAAAGAATGAAGAAAGTCGCGACGAAAACTTAGCCAAACAATAACTCGCAACCCGCAATGTGAGGGTCGCCCGAAATTTCGAGGGCCTCCCAGCCCCTCCGCCCCCCGATTTCGCGTGAGGCCTGTTTGGAGCCCCGGCATGCCGCTGTTGAGGGAACTGAGGGGGCAGAAGAGGTGAGCAGCCCATGTTGACCCCGAGTGGCCACTCTCTAACCCACCCTTTTTTTCGCAGCAAACCACCCCTCCCACCCCCCGATTTCAGCCACCCACAACCTGTCTAGACGCCCTGCAAGCGTTGTCCAGTGAAATCGAGAGAACGGCGGGTGCCAATGGCCCGCGTTGACGCCAAGTGGCCACCCTGCCCCCCACCCTGTTTTTCGTGGCAAACCACCCCTTCCACCCCCCGATTTCGACCACCTACGAGCTGTTCAGGCGCCCCGTGAGCCTTTGCCAGCGAAATCGAGAGCACGGCGGGTGCCAATAGCCCGTGTCGACGCCAGGTGGCCACCCTGCCCCCCACCCTTTTTTTCGTGTCAAACCACCCCTTCCACCCCCGAGTTCGATCACCTACGACCTTTCTAGAGCACCCGCATGCCGTTGCTGAAGGAAACGAGGGGGCGGACCATGCGAATAGCCCGTGCCGACGCCAAGTGGCCACCCTGCCCTCCACCCGTTTTTTCGTGTTAAACCACCCCTTCCACTCCCCGATTTCGACCACCTACGAGCTGTTCAGACACACCGTGAGCCTTTGCCGGCGAAATCGAGAGCACGGTGGATGCCAATAGCCCGTGTCGACGCCAGGTGGCCACCCTGCCCCAACCCTTTTTTTCGTGTCAAACCACTCCTTCCACCCCCCGATTTCGACCACCTACGACTTGTTAGGACGCCCTGCGAGCCTTTTCCAGCGATATCGAGAGCACGGCAGATGCCAATGGCCCGCGTCGATGCCAGGTGGCCACCCTGCCCCCCACTCTTTTTTTCGTGGCAAACCACCCCTTCCACCCCCCGATTTCGACCACCTACGGCCTTTCCAGACCACCCGCATGCCGTTGCTGAGGGAGACAAGGGGGCGGACCGTGCGAATAGCCCGCGCTGACGCCAAGTGGCTACCCCACCCCCCACCCTTTTTTCGCGTCAAACCACTCCTTCCACCCGACGTTTTCGACCACCTACGACCTGTTCAGACGCCATGCAAGCCTTTTCCAGCAAAATCGAGAGCACGGCGGGTGCCAATGGCCCACATCGACGCCAGGTGGCCACCCTGCCCCCCACAGTTTTTTTCGTGTCAAACCACCCTTTCCACCCCCCGATTTCGACCACCTACGATCTTTACAGACGCCCCATGAGCTTTTGCCGGCGAAATCGAGAGCACGGCGGGTGCCAATGGCCCGCGTCGGTGCCAGGTGGCCACCCTGCCCCCCACAGTTTTTTTCATGTCAAACCACCCTTTCCACCCCCCGATTTCGACCACCTACGACCTTTACAGACGCCCCGTGAGCCTTTGCCGGCGAAATCGAGAGCACGGCGGGTGCCAATGGCCCACGTCAACGCTAGGTGGCCACCCTGCCCCCCACCCTTTTTTTCGTGTCAAACCACCCCTTCCACCCCCGAGTTCGACCACCTACGACCTTTCTAGAGCACCCGCATGCCGTTGCTGAAGGAAACGAGGGGGCGGTCCATGCGAATAGCCCGCGCTGACACCAAGTGGCCACCCTGTACCCCCACCCTTTTTTCATGATAAACCACTCCTTCACCCCCCCGATTTCGACCACGTACGACCTTAACAGACGCCCTGTGAGCCTTTGCCGGTGAAATCGAGGGCACGGCGGTTGCCAATCGCCCGCGTCGACGCCAAGTGGCCACCCTGCCCCCCACCCTTTGTTTCGTGTCAAACCACTCCTTCCCGCCTGATTTAGATCACCCATGACCCCTTTCGCTGCCTCGCTGTGATGTAGTCATAGTTAAACCATATGTGTTCACCCTAGGTATATGAAACAAAAGTCAAATGTCACTAGTTAGATTTAGCAGGATACCCTATAAATTGATCAAGGTAGGTGTTATTTTATTCGGTCAAATTGCTTAATGGTTGAACACTCTATGGAGTGCATCGAGGCCATCTTGTGACACTCCTAGTCGAGGGTTCGAGACTGTGCCAGGTACTTTCTTTCCCATGGGATTTATGTATCCGCCACGAGATTACTGATAGGAGTTTATGAACTACCGGCTTGGGTTTTAGATGTCTCCTTTGGGATTGGTTATTCTGAGGCTCTGGTTATATCCTTATACTTTCTCATCATCTTTTATTTTTATTTTTCAAACCAATTTTTGTACTTTTCTTTTATAACTCTTTGCTTATTCACCACTCAATGTCAATTGCTGGACACTTGTATCACAACCAAAATTGTAACTTCAATTGTATTTTCTTATAATTTCAAATAAGAAAGATTAATTAGTACTTCTATGACTGTTAAAACTATCAGTCATTTAAAGTATACAAATTTTCCAGTTGCTTATGATAATCTTCATCCAACTCTACACCTCCAGGATCTAATGCCCAGTTGTGTTGTTGAAATCTTTCATCTCCAGTAAATTGAAGATTAGAATGGGGATCCAATGAGTAGCCAAAATTGACCTCTCTCCATTGCAATGCTTCAGAATGCACCATTTCATGAATCTGCTGCAGGCCTTTATCATAGCACAGCATATTCATCACAACTGGATCTGCCATGATAAGCCGAACAAAAGACAAAAAGTTGCGCTTGAGTTCTGGTCCCAATTCAGATAAGCTTCATATTTGTGGGTCTTCTTTCTTGATACTAGACCCTTCATATATCATAGAATCGTCCACAATTGACTTTTGAGGAGAAGTCAATGAATGGGATGATGAACCACCATTGTTGTTATCCATATTGTTTTTCTCCACAGGTGGTGCTGGTCCTATGGATTCACCAACTGACACCCAATCCATAATGCCATCAAAATCTTGCACAAACACATTATGATGTTCCACATAAGGTGCAGCAGGTTTGGTTGTAGATGAGGTAGGTTTGGGTCACATATTGGCATGTTTTGCAGAAGGTTTGATTGTGGATGAGGCAGGTTTGGGTCGCATATGGGCATGTTTTGCAGAAGGTTTGATTGTAGATGATGCAGGTTTAGGTCGCATGTTGGCATATTTCGCATTCAAGTGTGCTGCCACAGGTCCAGTCATGTCCAATATCGTTTGAATCAGTTGCAGGCTACATTGGGTAGGTTCTTGACAACTTGCTGAGCGTTTCTTCCTGGCAAGACTTGACTTTGTCATGGACTGATTGTTTGTTTCATTAGTTGGCTGTTCAGTGAAGTATAAGTATATAATATATTAATTATGATTGGCTTTCTCACATGATTGGTTTCATTATGCAGATTAGATGGTTCACCAGCTCTTTGATTTTGAACCCACTGTTGAGTCATCTTCTGTTTATTTTTGTTCAAAGCTATGATCAGGGACCCATACTTGGTAAAACACCCCATTTTCTGCATCAAAATTTTGATCTGGAGAATCTCAGGATTGGTAGGGCATATCATTACAAGCAGTTTGAACCTTATATGAACAAATTTGGCGGTCGCGTTCTTGAGTTATGCCTAAAATGGTGGTTACCAGGTGAACTTGGTCCCAAGACACCCACAGACCTCTAAAAATCAGACTTTTGGTCCCATTCATTAGATATACCATATACACTATTGGGACAGCCTTATACCCGATTTTTAGAGACTTTGGTGTCTGTGATTTTGAGTAATTGGGGGTCAGGGGGTGAACTTGGTCCTAAGACACCCACAGACTTCTAAAAATCAGACTTTTGGTCTCATTCATCAGATATACCATACACACTATTGGGACAGCCTTATACCCAATTTTCAGAGGCTTAGGTGTCTGTGATTTTGAGTAATTGGGGGTCAGGGGGTGAACTTGGCCCCATGACACTCCCGGACCTCTAAAAATCGGCCTTTTTTGTCCTATTCATTAGACATACTATACACCATTGGAACAGCCCAATATTCAACTTTTAGGGACTTTGCCAGTGGTGTCTGGGATTTTAAGCATTTTGGAGTCAGTCGGTGAACTCCACCCTGTATCATTCACAGAACTCTAAAAATCACAATTTGTTTAACCATCCATTAGATGTACTATATACAATCTTGGGAAAACCAACCATTGGACTTTTAAAAGGTATCCTATTGGAAATGTTCCATATTTGGGGGTTAGCAGGTGGTCTTAACTCCACATCACTCACACACCTCTACAGGTCAGGATATTGGTCCCTTAAATAAGTTTTGTCCAGTGAAAACACTCATGAGTTTGGCTGTGTCTCCACATCTTTCAATAGAATGACCACATGAAAGTTGTTTTGTAATCTGGTTCCACCAACCAACTGTGAATGAGCTCAGGTGGCCTCCACGGATAAAGGTGTTGCTAAGTAGTGAAGTTCTCACAAACAAATACAAGCATTTACAAGACATCACCAACTGCTCAAACTCTCATCATCCATATCCAATCTGACCATTGTCATTGTCATTTTGTGGTGGCAATATTGGTTTTGTTAACATTACATATTCCAACCATTCAATGATTATTAGGATGAAAATTATCTGCTTTTCTTAACAATCAATGTCATTGAGAAATAAAAGCAAGGTGGACGCAGTACCTCAGGTTAACTTTTAATTTTTGAACGAATCTGTTTACGAAGTTGATGCTCTGCATCGTCCACAGCCATGTTAGAAAGCGGTTGATTGATGTCGAACAAGTAGGTGATCCCGGTGAGATCAACCAAAGAGCCATCCATGTTTTTGGTGACAAAAAGCACAGAAATATGGGTTTCCTTCTTGGCTTGTATTTTGTGATCAATGTCCTCAACAACTCCTGGTAGGATGACCTGTAGATCTTCCATAGGAATCACTGTGTTCCGTAGGCAATACACCATATTCTCTTTTTTCCTGTGCATTGGGATGCAAGCTTTTCAAATCTGCCAATGGAATGGCTTGTTTTCCCTTCAATTTTTCCTCGACGTCTCTGATAGCCCTCAACTCTACACCTCGTTTCTGTCTGGTGGGAGGAACTCTTGTCTTTTTGGTCTTGTCTGATTTTGACTGAGATCCCTTTTTCCTATCAATTTTCATAGGCACTTGTCCTAGACGTTTCTCCAATTTAAGCACTGATGCTCGTGGTCGTTTTGGGCCACCATCCTTTCTTGTTGTTAAACCTCTTCCTATCTCCCGGATTTGGTAGTATTTTGTGTTTGCGACAAAGAAAATCCTGCCTAGAGTGGCAGTCCATATGACATCACCAGGTTTTCCCAATGCCACACTTGCAGGAAGACATTGTAACTCGGAGAAAATATTGTCCAGGTCGCCTTGAAGCTTTTGGATCTCATCTTCCTCCCAATCCTTGAGATAATTTCGATATGTTGTGATGTAACCATTGCCATGTGTGTATGGTTTCCAGATGGAATTCTGGGGAAATTCTATCATAAGGGAAGGAAAAAATATGGACCAACATTCCCTGAAGGAAATCTGTTTTTGGAGGTTGGGTGGTAGTGCACCTTGTAGGCCATTTGCTGAGGCAAGGAAACTACATCTTTCTTGGCCAAGAACTTCAAATATGCCCTTCACAGTCCAGGTTTGCATAGCCTCCTCTAGTGTCCTTGGTTTTGGTAATAGAGCAGTTGAAGCAAAACTCTCTGCCAGGCTTAACCACACATCGCAAGTGAACTGGAGAAAGAGAAGTTCACATTGGAGGTGTGTTGGTTTCTCCCAACCAGGTTCCAACCCCCATGTTCAAAGGAATATGGCTGGTTCTTCTTCCAGCAACCGCTGAATTCATGTCCAGGAAGGATTGGGTCCCCATGGAAACTCTTCCCTTGCATTGATGAGGTTGATTTGGTGATGTCTGATTTTGAGAGGTGCTTTCTTTCATAAAGCTTTTCCATAGATATGCAAAGCCTCAGGTGTGTCTTCTCCTACCAACTCCTTCAGTTTTCCTTCCTTTATCCTTAGATCATACAGGAAGAACATTGCAAATCGTCCCATGACTGTGTTGAACGTGATATCCCTCAAAGATTCTGCCAAGAAGGTGTGTATGATCCTGGGCGTGACCATGATAGACCTCATAAGGTGCACAATAACAGCTGTCATGGTTCCATAGTTTGAGGGTTGGAGCTGAGCAAATCTTTGCTGAATAGACTGAAGTTCAACCAGCCTTCTGGAGAGAAACTGGAAATAAAGGCCAGATTTAATCCAAAGAATGGGCTTTGAACTCAGGTAATCTTCTGCCTAATGTTGATTTAAAGTAAAAAATCTCATTTATACACCTGCAGTGAATGGGAACTTGAAATACCTTATCTGCAACTCCCACAGGAGGCTCACTTGTAGAAGGTGGATGGTAGGATATTCCAAGGTCAAGAAAAAGTTCTCCATGCAGACGATCGCTCATATGGTCCCAATCTAGTTCTGGAACTGTGGTTCAAAGTTCCTGATACAGATCTTGACTCTGTGAATGTTGTTTGGAGAGAAATTTGATTCCTCGAGCATCAACTGCAAAGAAGAAGGATCCAAATCTTCCCAACAACTCTGGTTTTTCCTTTAACACCTGTCAATCCAGGACTGTGACTGTTCCACATACCGATCCAGGAAATCTTCTTTGGGGTTGGTGTTCAATCACATCCTTGGGTGACTTCAACCCAGATCGGAGTGGGCATCGTATTATGGGAGCTTGGTCTTGTGATCCGTTTTCCCCCTACTTCTACAATTTTGATCCCATCGGCTTTTATAACACACTCCAACACCACAATTCAACCAACAGAAACACGGTACTCTTTTACCCAGTACACTCCTGCAGGCCTGTTTCAATGGGTGTACAATGGTTTTAGGTCTGATAAAGAAGTCCAGAATGATCCTCGACTCACGAATGAAGATAGGTTGCAGAGGGAGTCTGATTAAACCAATGGAGGGTGGGGCTGTCCATGTTCAGTAAGCTTGGGGAGCTTAGACGTCGTCTGTGGTATCTGCAGAAAACTTGGATGTTTCTTGTGCGTCCATAGATGGGACCAAGTAGATGTTGTAGTCTGTGTGCTTCGCAGGGAATTTTGACATTCCCTGCTTCATCTTGCCTATAGGATCTGTATTTCACTGTAGATATCTAATACAGTCATTGTCTGGACAGAATTCGACATTTAAAAATTATGTAAAACACCATCTTATCTAATTTTTTATTCATGTGGGAACCAACACTCTCCTCAAGAATGAACTCGCACCTCACTGGGAGTGACTCCACCAAGCGATCACGTGAATACCACATGATAATTCAACAACGTGATAATTCACACTCGATTTTTTTCTGCCCTTTGACATCATCACGTATTCAAGCTCACAATCTTAGTACCGCAGCCATGGCTCGCACAACTCAAAAGGTGAGGCAGTCCACTGGTGAGCACGCAGAAAGAGTACCGCTACCCCAGCCCCAGAATATTCCCAAAACATTGGCCAATGATATGATGGATGTCGATCCTGTCACGGTGACCCTGCCAGTGATTCCAGATGTTGTGAGTTCTCAGGCTGAGTTCATTTTGTACATACTCTCAGTCTGAGCCCCTTCCAGTGGTGCTCAGGTTGTGCAAATGGTGGAAACCTAGTGGAGTGTGACAAATGCGGCCTAAGATCCATATGTTCTGAATGTATCCTGTTCCCCAAAGATGATGTATTAAGGCAGGCTTTTTTTGTATGTCCCGTTTGTCATGTGAACACAAACGTGTCAAAACCGTATTATGTGAGTATTTTCATAACCTCTCAACATTCACGGCCCAAATGTTCTTCCTAGGTGTTCCTTACCGGTGACGGAAAGCCGCTCACAGACCAGCCAACAAAATTTTCAAACTTGGAAACTCGAGGATGGTTTTCCCGTGCAGACACAGCCTCACTTGCAATCCTCAACTTTTGTATGGCAGACATGCTGACAAATGGGAACCCCCCCCATCTGGTTGAATCATTTCTTCAGATATATTTTCCAAGCCAGTCGGATTCACCTGGGAGCCTCCATCTAATGGACATTCCTTTCTCTTTAACGGCTGAGAACCTGACAGTCTACAAGCGAAAAATAGCCACCACACTCAAAGATTTGAAAAAGTGAGTCATTCAACTCTCTACTCTGGGTTTTTCAATAAACCATTCCAAAGAGAAAATTTTAGCAGGTTGATTGTTTTCTTAACAACGCATTCTGACCCCGAACGAGGGGATCTTCACGCTGCCAAAGGTAATGCCAGGACACCTGACAATGTAAGCATCTACTTGTGGCTGGTATTTGGGGCTTATTGCTCCTCATTTGGTTGTTTTATCACCTCTTCCCACCAAGCCTGCATAAATTCTTGGAGGTTAGAGACTGTCTCTTCATCCTACTTGCATGTGGCGCCACCTTCACGAAGAAACCATCCTTCAAGGGTATTGTGAACTTCGCGACAAGGTATGCACATGTGATATATTCCTGATTTTTGGCTTACAACCTGATCTGTAGTGGAGTTTTCAAAGCAACAATTGGTTTCTCAGCGGCTCATTTTCAACCCCCCCATTCCGCCTGTTTCCTCATCAAGTTGGCAGAAAAATATTTTTTCCAAAAATATTTTTTCGAATCATCATTGAAAAATAGCCTTTCTGAAGAGGTTGGACTTTGGGCACACGGCGATGTCATGTAATTTCGAGGAGTAATGGCGGCAATTGGACCGAACGACATTTCATTTGGTGCCATTTGGCTATGAGGCCATGGGGAAAAGATGTCCCACAGCAATGCCCCAATTGCGGTTGCCTCCGATCTTGGAACAAACCCACAATGATACGTGATTTAGCCACTCTCGAATGTCGTAATTGTGGCCACGAAACAAGTTACAAGAAACTGACGGATCTCATTTTTGATGGGTCAATGGGTTCATGCGGTGGTGGCCAATGGGCATTTACGCGTCGGGTGCTTTTCAACTAGTTTTTTTATATACGTTCGGTTTTGCATATACTCACGCTGCGTTGTTGTGTGAATGAATGTTTTCACCAAGGCGTGTGGAATTGACGTTTTTCAGACAGAGGCCTTGTTGTTCTGAGGCTAAACTAAATTTGTTGAAGTTATTGTCAAGGTTGAACACACCTTTATACAAATATTGATAGAATAACAATGAACAGGGAGCAAGCTATAATGAACAGTGAGCAGGCTATAATGAACAGTGAGCAAGCAAGCAGTGAGCAGTGAGCAAGCAAGCAGTGATGAACAGTGAGCAAGCAAGTAGTGAGCAATGAGCAGTGAGCAGTGAACAGATGAACAGTGAGCAAGCTATATGGAACAGTGAGCAGGCTGTAATGAACAGTGAGCAAGCTATAATGAACAGTGAGCAAGAAATAATGAACAGTGAGCAAGCAAGCAGTGAGCAAGCAAGCAGTGAGCAGTGAGCAGATGAACAATGAGGTCTCTCCTGATATAGGACTGAGACTTTAAGTGAGCAAGCACACAATAGACAGTGAGCAAGCAATCAAGGAGCAGTGAACAATGAGCAGTGAACAGTGAGGTCTCTCCTTAGGTGGGACTGAGACTTTGAGTAAGCAAGCAAGCAATGGGCAAAGAGCAAGCAAGCAATGAGCAATGGGCAGTAAATGATAAGCAATCACTATAGATGAACTAGCAATGATGACAGACTAGCAATGATAATGGACTATACTAATGACTACTGACAGACTTGAATGAACTGGTAAGGAAGCTAAGCAACAAGAGTATCTTCTGGATATTGAATTATCTACTTAGTCCGAAGCTTCAAACGCACATTGGCTACTAGTTCAGGGATATACTTTAATATCTTTTCAATACTCTGTTGAATAGAAGTAACCTTAACCCTATAACTACTGAATATGGATGCTGACTAAGACAGGCTAAGTGAATAGCTGACTAAGCAAAGCACAAAAATGGACTGGCAGACTAAGAATGCACCTATTGAGTGATCAAAGATAGATCCACAGACTCAACAAGCAAGAATGATAACTGATATGTACTTATTGAGTGATCAAAGATAGATCCACAGACTCAACAAGCAAGAATGATGATAGACAAGTATGAACTACCAAATATGGGTGCTGACTAATACAAGCTAACCAAATAGCTGACTAAGCACAGCAAACTGACAGACTGAATGCACCTATTGAGTGATCAAATAATAGACCCACAGACTCAATAAGCAAGAATGATAAACTGATAGTGAACTGTTATAAAGATACTAGCTACTATAACTGAGTACTACTAGCACTAACTTAATAACACTAACTATAAGACTGAAGGGGTGAACACTAAGGGGAAGGTATAAATTGGGGGGAGAGAAGTGTTACTGACTACTGGGCAATTTGGGGCTCTATATATACTGTTTGAGAACAATGGGGGACTGAGAACAATGGGGACTAGACAACAATGGGGCTGAGTAAGGAGGAACAATGGAGGGAGTGCTCCAAGGCTGTGTTAACTCCATTAGGACAGATCAGCATCAGATCTGCTGCAATTTCAAATAACCCTGCTATGTTATCCCCATTTAGGATGTAGGTACAAAACAATTGGTCCTCTATTCCAATTCCTTATCTTATCTTATCCCTCTCTCTATCTTATCTCTTCTCCCCTTATCTGTTTGGTCTGCTGAGTGGCAACAAGACTAACAACAATCAACAAAGTCCAACATGATTTGTCATCTTCCTTCCAACAATAATAGTGCACAACATATCCTTGTTATGCCTGTTCCCTTGCACACAGATCATAGAAAAATAGGAAATAAATGTAAATGAGTGTGGATAGTGTCTATGAATGCCAGCACCAAGTGGTTAAGCCTGGGCCTAAGTAGGAACACTATAAAGAAATATCCAAAGCTAATGCTAGGCAGTAAGGGTATACTTTACTATGCCTATTCACTTGCATACGTGTTATAGAAAAATATGGAATAAATGTTAATGAATGTGGGGTGTGCTTATGTATACTAGGTATGAGTGGTTATCTCTGTGCTCTACTAATGAAACCATGACATTACACCTAAAGTCATTTAGGGTCATGACATTCACAGGGAACAAAAGAAATCAACTGTCCCCAGTTGCAACTGACTTAACAACACACAAAAATATGACTTGAACACAAACAAAAAGAAGACTGGATAAAACTGAGAGAAAGAAAAAGAAAAGTCTATACTGCATATAGGAAATCCTTCTGAGTCACTCCACTATGCTTTCTCCGCTTCATCTTCCTGTAGAATCTCTCCCATTCTCTCACATCAACTCCCTTTTTCTTCTGCTTATCCATGTTCTGCTTTGTCATGTTCAATAATGCCTCCAGATGGAAATCCGGCACCTTTCCATTGAAACGACGAATACGTGAAGGTGAAGGGGAAGGGGAAGGGCTGGCAGAACGGGCAAAACGATTTCGGCGATCTGACAATGATGCTGGAATGGCTGAGGAAGGGGGTGGTGGAGAATTCAAGAAATCTTCCAGGTCTGAATCAAGGGGTATTGGGTTCGAAACGACTGGAGCCAGGAGCATAGGTCTTTCTGGTAAACTGTCCAGATACAGATCGAAGTCGTCTGCTGGGGCACATTCCACTCCACGAATATTAATGGAATCGAAATCGATGTGATCGTCAAAGAGGAAAATATCATCACGAGCTGGGAGGGAAGGTGGGGAAGTGATCGGCCTGGTAAAAAAGTCTACTTCCTCTTCAGTAGGCCATACGAATAAGTCCGAGATATCTAGGCGCCTAGGGAAGTCTAAAACGGATGATGACGACGAAGACGATCGACTGGAAGAAGACATGATGTATAGAGGCAGGTAGTAGTCAAGGGACTGCTTAAAAAAATGAGGTTTGGTAAGCGGGCAAAAAAAAAAGACTGCTGCCTTAAACGAGAACGGGCGTTTAAGTGAGGATTATCTAAGGGTGTGCCAGAATGGTGGGTCAATCAGTACAAAAACGGTCTGCTATGCTGCAGTTGGTCCCTGTGGGTCCAGACTGTACTGTTCCTGGTCTTTCTACTTCTGGATCGACTTATTTCAAATGCAATTAAGGTTACTTGATGTCCTGAATCGGTATTTTACCATTCCACTGGTACTTAAGGGTCCTACATCCATATCGAGCATGAATCTTGCAGATCCTTGATGTCATGCTATTGTGTCTGCTTTTGGACTAATTATGTAAGGAAACATGTGTTCGCCATGTGTTGGGTGGGGGTTATAGTAAAGAAATGAACGGTCCGCGTTTTCTTTTCCCTAGTTCTATCCCTTGTCCTTGGGGAAACAAACTCCTTTTCTCTTGCCTCTTTTCCTTGGCAGAGAATCGTAATCGAATGCTATGAATTTCCCTCTATCCTCCCTTCAATATTCCGAATGCTTGTAATGTAAGTCTTTCCTTCTTCTCTTTTCATGATATTCTGCTGACTTGTCTGATAGAAAAATTCCTGTTCGGCTCTCTATGCTGAAATAACCTTACCCGATCAAGAAACGAATAGTCTGGAGGATGGACAGATTGGGAGTCAGTGCAGGGCACTGGCTTCATTCTCTTGGGGTCAAGCGCTCTTTTTCTTTTTGTAAATCTTCATAACGGCCGTTTGTCCTTTCTTTACTACCTTGCTATTTTCTTTTTCTTCTTTATTCATACACAGATTTTTTTTAATTTACTTTCTTGTCTTCATAAATGTTCATAATATTCGTGGTAGTCTGGTATTACCAAACTGAGGTGTTAACGTTCAAATTCGTAAGGCAATGTCCAAACTAGGACATCAAATCTTGGTCATCGTAAACAAAGAGGGGACATGTGGCATGTCATATGCATAGATAAGGAACCAACCAATCAAATCACTGGATTCCTAAAAAAAGGGTGGGCAGCGGCATGTCATGTGCATAGATAAGAGCGTCCAACCAATCATAAAGCAGGATTCCTAATAAAAAGGGTGGGTAGCGGCAAGTCACATGAACGATAGGGGTAATGGATATAACTGTATAGTCAGTGACAAAATGTGCTAGAATATAGGAATCAATGCAGAGAAAGGAAAATCGTTAATGAATGAGCGTGGGGCTATGCAATAGCGGTGAGGAATGACAGTATTGTATCTCTTCTGGAGCAATTCTGCAGATAGTGGCACTGGTAACTGATGAAGATGATATATAGGATAACCATACTTTGATAACTTCAAGCCTGCATCAAAATCATCATTGCCAAGACCTGAGGGGTCATTGACTTCTCCTGGTACCTTTACTGAACCAACTGTAATGACTCCTGTAATGGAACTAACTGGCATTGTTTCATAAAGCCACATGTGACAGACAGTGGCTGGGACTTGATATTTTCTATATTCATAATTCTTTGTGTGTGAGGCAATGTGTGCAGCAAATTCTGGCTTGATGGCAAGGATAATATCTGTGATATCTTCTGATTCCAGAGGTATTAACTGATTCACTGAGCAATCTTCTACTTCAACAGCTTCATCTTCCTGGTCTGCTATTTTATAAAGGATAGGGTCAGTCCGATAAATGTATGGCAAAATCCGAAATGCTGCATAATGCTCAGCATGTTCTGCACCATCTAATTCCTTCAGGACATAGGTCCCTCTCTTGGTCCTTCTAACAACTTCATATGGTCCTATGTAACGAGGTTCTGTCTTGAACTTTGCAATGGTCATCTCCAATCGACTGTTATGAACCAGAACTAATTCTCCAGGATCATAATTGCGTTTCTGAAGTCTCCTATGAAATCTCTGTTCAAACTGCAACTTGGACTTGAAGCGTGCTTGCTTTAGTATTCCTGCTGCTTTGTCAATATCTTCCTGATGTCTCTGCAATTGCCTGATCCTTAGGGCTAATAATTCTGCAGTGGAGATGCCTGACTGAAAGCCTTCTACCATGAATGTGGCTTCTGATAGATCGAATGGTAACAAGGGGTTGGTGCCATGTAACAGATAATAAGGGGAATAACCAGTAACGCTGCTGACTGTAATCCTGTCTGCAAATGAAGCTAGCTCTACCTGCTTGTGCCAATTTCTAATCTTTCCAAATTTATCTTTATCACTTGACTTCACTATGGCTTCACGAAGGGTAAAGTGTCCGCGTTCTACTACTCCATTAGCATGTTTATTGTAGGGTGATATGTGAACCTGAGGTATTCCCATTCTCTTGAGTAATGATTCAAAGGCTCCTTTAACTTCTCCACCATTGTCTGTTACTACTTGTCCAATAGATCCATAACGGCAGTAGATCTGATCCCAAAAGAACTTGGCTAGATTCTGTGAATTGTTTGATCTGAGGGCCTTCACTTCTGTTACGCCTGATAAATCATCACGAGCTGCTACAATGAAATGGTATCCTGCAGAGGGTGGCATAAACATAACATCAATGTACACCTTCTGAAATAAAGCAGTGGGGGCCGAAACTGTAGGGGATATCTCTATCTTCTTCAAACTTCTGATTTGACACTGGTGGCAAGATGACACATGATGGTGCACATCTGTCCTAAGATGGGGCCAGAAAAATCGAAGCTTCACTATATCAAATACTGCTTGTTCTCCTTTATGTCCTAGATTCTCATGAGCCTGTGTGAGAATAGCAACTCTCTTCTTCAAATCCATAATCACCAACAAGGGTGTCTTCTTTCCATTCCTTCTAAACATTCTATTATCCTTCAAATAAAAATCTGCAGACTTCTTCAAAAATCTCCTTCTAGCCTGTAATGATTCTGAAGGGGGTACTTCCAATGTAGAAAGAAATTGCTTGATCTGAAACAGGATGTTGTCTTGTCTGGAAATATCCTTGTTTGCAGAAGGAAGTGCATGAGTCCTGTATGGCAATCTAGTAGGAACTGTAAAACAAAAATCCTTCAACTGATCAGGGTTGGGGACATGCACTAGCAAGGCAATCTCATCCAACCATGAATCATCATGTTCTATTATCTCTTCACCATCAGCTAGTTCTCTACGAGAAAGAGCATCTGGCCCTTTAAACTGTGTAGCAGGAACATGTATGAGCTTGAAATCAAACAAGAGAATCCCTTGAATCCATCTGTTGATTGCAGCATTGGGCTGTAGGTCTGGCTCATTTAGCATTCCTTTAATATACTTGGCATCTACTTCTATATGAAGATTCTTTATCCCTACTATGAAAAGTCTCCAATGGCGTAATGCACGATATAAACCATAAAGCTCTAGCTTAGGCTGAGAGTATCTTGCTTCTCTCTCATTCATGGGCAGTGAACCATATCTGGCAGGGCGGCGTTTTCCATTTTCATCTACCTGGGATAGAATAAATCCTGCAGCAATACTGCTGCTGTCCACTGATAAATATGTGGGATTGTCTGAACTGTAATCAATGGGGCGTAAGGCTGGTGCTGAGGCTACCTTTTCCTTTAACATATCAAAGGCTGCTTGTCTTCTTTCATCCCATATAAATTCTGCTTCCTTGTGATATAACTCTGATAATGGTCTAGCAAGTGCAGAGTAATTTTCTATCCAAATGCGAACTGTTCCACAAAGACCTAGGAAACCTCTAACATCCTTAGGTGTCTTGAGTGGAGGCCAGTTTAAGACCTTGTCTACTTTGCTATCTTCTGGGCAACGTCCTTCAGGGGTACACTTCTGCCCTACAATCACAACATGTGGTCTGCACAGTTGTGTCTTCTTGGCAGAAACTGTCACACCTGCACAACCTAATCTGTGTAAAATGCGATGCACATCCTGGGCATGTTCCCAAATAAATCTTCTAATCCCTGGATTCTCTAATAATACTTCTGGTCTTCCATCCTCTTGTAAGTAAGGTGATTGGGGTCCTTTGATAGGCAAGTCATCAATGAAGATGTTGGCTACCTGAGGGATCTCATCCTGTAAAATAAATGTCATGCATCTCTGGAATTCTGCTGGAGAATTTGTAAATCCCATGGGGAGTGATGTGAGGCGAAGCAATCCAAGGGGTGACATAAATGCTGTGAGGTCCCTGGAAGCAGGATGTACTTTTCTGGCATCAAATCCCCATAGCAAATCAAATACTGTGTAACACTGATGACCAGCAAATGGCTCTACAAATTCATCTAATATTGGAGGGAGGCCTGCATCACGTATTGTAACTGCATTGAGGGGCTGAAGATCATGGACTATCCTTAACTTACCATCCTTCTTCAAAATACAAAACCATCTTGACCTATAAGAGGACTGACTGGGTTCATAAACTTTTCCTTCTATCTTTCTCTTCAAAACTTCCATCACTTTGTCTTGAATTCCAGGAGGTATGGGAATATTCCTTAATGCCCAAGGCACATGTGGAATGGTAGGAATGATGTATGGTGAGAAATATGATTCCTTGAGTGTTCCTCTTTCACTGTCTTCAAAACCAATGGCATGTTGATTAAGTGACATTACATGGATAAATAACCTTTCTTCTTCAGGCCATAAGAAATTGGTATCATTAACCTTGAGCACCTTCAAACGTTCTTCTGAGAGTCTCTCTGTGGGCTGGAAGTCTGGTGGATTCCTAGGAAGAGGAGGTAGTGTTGCAAGGGGATCATGAGGGAATTTTCTTGTAACACGAGCTGCTTCTGGGAATGTTCCAGGAACTGGAAGCACTTTCTTGTCAACTCTCTTGTAAGCTGTAAGTGTCTGGGCTAATCCATTACTGTCTGTCTCTTCACAGGGGAATATAAGGATGTCTCCTTCTTCACAATTAAACTTCTCTTCATCTGTGATATAATAATAATCAGGTTCCTCTGATTTATTGTCCAAGTCCTTGAATAGGGCTACTAAATTATTCTCTGCAACATCTTGAATAAGGGTTACATCTTCTTCATCCTCATCCTCAGGGTATACTAGAATAGGGGTCTCTGTCTCCTGAATACTCTTGATAGTATGATAATAGCTATAACTCTTTTCTGGTGGCTGTTCTAGACTTCTCTTAGACTTCTGACTGCTATACAATCTGATGGGTATCAAATTCATCAGATCAACCTGTTTGTACATGGGTATACTACTCTGGATCATGACTGAAGTGTTTTCATAAGGGAACTGGTATCCTACTGAGCCTGGCAAGAACATACAAGGTATATAAGAGAAAGATGGGTACATTTTACATAGGGCTGATTCACAACTAGTAATTGATCTTGGAGAACTTGGGAGGGTCAAAGTAACCTTCCCTAAAAAGATCTGCCACTGATTCAGGGCGACGAAAACGCATGTCCAATACTGCATTAATGGCATCTGATAGGAGAAAACGTCCATTGGAGCGAAATAAGAGGGAGGCATTATGAAGGAATCTGATTTCAGCTTCACTGAGTAGGGGATTGGAAGCTTGAAAATAGGTGGTCCTGAAATAATCAGGAGGATCAGGGGGGTCTGACTGATCTCCTTCCTTGAGAAAACGAAACATAAGGCATTGATGGGTAAAATAGAATCTGACAGGATCATCCTTTGGCCTCTCATTGATCAAGTCTCTCCACAAAGGATTTGAGAGCCTAAAACCAATGCGGCGAATTCCTTCAACATAAGATGCTCTGATAGCTTTGAGGAATCCTATGTGGACATCATAGGTAGTCATTTGATCTGGGTCCATGACCATGAGCTGGGCAGCTGCTTGGTCTAGGGACTGGACTGGAGCAGGATCTGGGATGGTCATGTTGTATACTTGAATGGGTGGCTGTATATGGATGGGAGGTGCTTCTGAAGCAAGCTGGGCCAATAGATTTGACTCTGGATAAAGGGGGCCTGTCCTACTGCTGGGTAAGAAAGGGAGTGACAGCTTGGAATCCTTGGAAGACATGGAGGTAATGTGCTCTTCTAAATTTAAGGCATGGGCATGGTCAAATGGGAGCCTGAGGAAGTCATCATAAGGTGAGTTAAACTTCTCACCATTGGGCTCATTCCATGCTGCTTTCTTTAAGCCTGGGGGAAACTGTAACAATTCTATTTCTTCAAGTGGGGGTGGGGATGGAGAAACTGATATTAATCCTGGGGGTGAATCCATAGGGTCCTGAGCTTGTCCAATAGCATTACTGATATCTGGATTAAACATAGACATATCTTCTGGGGATGGAGCAGCTGACCTGGTCCAAGAAAACCATTTGAGATCACTATAAAAATCTTCCTCCATAGATTCATCTCCTGAAGAATCATTGTCTTCATCTGAGGATATACTGATAGGCCTAGACTGGGTGCCACTTTTATCAAAAGGGGGCTCTGGCACTGAAGAAATAAAAGAAGGAGCTGGACTAGAAACAATGGCTGAGGCAAGTGTATCTGAACTAGGGTCTTGGTTATCACCCTTATATCCTGAATCACTCCCAGAATACAAAGAAAGGAATTGATCATAAGACAAAACTGGAAGACTTTCTATGTCTTTACTGGAATACAAAAATTCTTCACTGCTATTTAATTCAGAAAATAAATGTTTCTCAAATAAGGGGGATCTGGGAGAATACTCCAAATCTCCATAAAGCAAGTCAAAGTTGCTACTACTGCAGTCAGGTAACAAAGGGGTACTAACATCACTATCAAAATGGAGAGGGGTAGGAGGGGGGGTAGGCATATGAGTAGGAGGAGGCGGAAATGCAAAATTGACAGCTTGGGCGTTGTTGAGGAGACGGGGGGCTTCGAGGAGGGCCGGGTTGATGGTACGAACCTGGCCGACGGGCCAGTTCCATTCGTCGTCGTTGAAAAGTGAATTCGGGGGCAATTCGGGGGTATAAACAGGGGATAGACAAAATTCGGGCGAGTCTACGATAATGCTCGGCGGGTTGGTGGATTCACTCGGGTTTGATCCGTTGATGTGAATAGCAGCCGCCGGGGCTGCCTGCTCGTCAAACGGCGGGTACGGGACACGAAATTCGGCTGGAGAGCTAGGGATGGGGCTGAAAGTGGAATCTGGCGAGGAGGGGTCAAATAACGTTGGTATACCATACAGGGTGGTTTGTATCGCTTCGGGGGACTGAACATTGGCCGCCGGGGCCATCTGTTCATGCATGGGAGAAGAATCTACATAAAACTTAGAAAATAAAGCAGCGCCGCATTCGGGCGCGGATTCGCTGGGATCGACGGGGCGGCACAGGGCTAACTTGTTCGGAGAGGGTTGACATACGTCTTGTACGGCGGGGGATGCTCGTCTTGATGGGGTGTGTGCGCCAAGCGCGTTGCATGGGGGCTGGCTCGAAGGGGGGTGGTCATGGGCAGTCATACTGGGTGGTGTGGGTGCGCCACATACCTGGAAACCGCTCCCTTCATCCTTCACATCCCTTTGTGGCTCACTATCGTAGTTTTCCGGCGAATTACAGTACGGAATGTCGTTATCGAAACAGAGGGGGCGACCGTCGTTGGTGGGGGCCGTTGAGGACGAAAAGAAAGATTCCGGATTGAGATTCATGTCGTCGTCGGGGGGGTATGAATCCATAGATCCATCAACTGAAGAGTCCGAGGTGGGATCGTCTGCATCCGCCGCCGGGGCGTTGCTTTCACCACCATGGCCAATGAACTGAGTATTGTAAGTGAAATTAAAAGGCGGGTTTGACTTGTTGGGGCTTACCACGTTGTCCCATTCCCATCCGTCGATTGGGCGTCGCCATCCGAGCGAGCAGGAGTCGTCCGAAGACGCTACACTGCGGTCATCGCTGGGCAGGTCACTGGCGGCAGAGTCTTGAGGAACTGGACTGACCGTGGGAATCCGCGTAACTGGATTATCAATATCGCGGTTAAGTGGCTGCAATGGTGAAGTAAAATTTCTGGGGCGTGGTCTAGGGTCCTGAGAAGCTGGAGGAAACTGGAAAAATTCCTCAATATGAGGAGGAGGCAAAGTAGGGGTTGTCACAGAAAAATCAACAGGAGGGGGAGTAAATGGATAGAACTGAAACACCAAATGTCCCATCCTCAAAGCAGGAGGGCCTGTGAAATTAAGACTAGCTAGACTGGCATTCAATAAAATTCCCTGCTCAAATTCTACTCCATTTTGGTCTACACCAGGAGAGAGCCTGAATCCTACAGCAGCAGCAATAAGGTATCTAGCCAAATGAGGTGATTGGTAATCGAAGCTATTTCCTAAAATGGAAGTGATAAGTCGAGCAGCATCAGGGTGTCCTACAGAATGAAGTCCTTCAACAGGAAGAGGGAGGGGGATATCATTGATCATGTAGGGGGGGATCTGGGGGGTCTGAGTAGCAGGCATTGCTACAGACATTTCGACTTCACCTGGGTTTTTATAGCATTTCTGACCTAAATTTTCGCAAAAATAATCAATTTTTCTTATCTTTTTCCTTTTAGAAAACTCATTATCCTTATCAGGACAATGAGTACTGGACAATGTAAATTTCTTCGAGCCATTATAGGCATTAATGGGGATGGGGGTACCTGACTCTTCAGTATCTCTATGAAATTGGGGCTTATCTCCACCTGTTTTGGAAATATCCTGGTTAACACATGTGACAATTTCGGATTTAAGCGGAGTTTGAAATGTCGGATTAGAGTGGTTATTTCCGCCAGATATCTGTTTGGCGGTCACCTGACTGAGTGATTTCACAGTCAGCTGAGTTTGAAATAATGGCTGAAAGCGGTCATCCTGTAACCAAAATGGTACTGGAGGGTCTGAAACTGGCTCTGAGAGGGCTGTAGGGACTGTCTCTTGCTCTGAGACTGTAGTACACATGTAGGAGGATGGGGAGACTTTCTTTCTGGAGAATCTCATAGCCTGATTCACTTCTGATCTGGCTGGGGAAACCATGATCTCATATCTATTCTCTAAATCATCAGGACTCTTGAAGACCAAATATGTGCCATCTACTCTTTCATCAATGGTGACAAAGTTTCCTCTTTGCCAAGGTCTACCAAGCAATAAATCAAAGGGTACTGATTCTCCTATGTATAAGTTGGCATGAGTGAGGACACCACCACAGGACAAAGGAACATTGGATGCTAATCCTTTTAATGTCCCTTCTCCTCCATTGGCATCATTCATAGTAAGTGTCTTTCCTATATCCATGGGCCTTTGTATAACTTCCTTCCAAATTCTTTTGCTGACTACATTGAGCTGAGATCCTGTATCAATAATTGCTTCAATAGGCCTTCCATCACATTCCATCTGAAGTCTAATTAATACTCCACGATCCTTGGTGGTGAATGAACTAGCCATCACAGCTACCTTTGCATTCTTTCTTTTAATCATATCTGAGAGCTGTTCTGATAAGTCCTTTGAGGAAGCCAATACCTCACGAATCTTCAATGTAACTGGTGTATTAAGGAGCTGATTGATAACCTGTGTCTCTCCAATGCTTGCAGAAACTTCTGATTGTCTGGGAAGTGGCTTGGGGCGATTAATAGCTGCATTTCTCTCTGCCATGATCTTGTTCCTCTCAGCAGTGGTCTTGTGTCCTTGCTTCTGAGTTCTAAGTGGCTTGGGAGGTAAAGCATCTAACATCTCCACATCTGTATCTGTATCTGATGGGATAATTCTCTTGGTCCTCATATCCATGGGGACAGGCTGCATGCGCTTGAGTTCTATTGCAGGATCTACAGGATTTGCCTTCTTGATTGGAAATGGCAATGGAGCAGGTAAGTGTACTTGAGGTACCTGTGTATGAGGCTTGTTCTGAGTAGACAGAGGACCAGGCTTAACTGAACCTTTAGGAATAGGAGGTATAACTGGAGTGGGCTTGACATTCTCTTTCCCCTTGCCCTTATTAGCTGGGGGAGGATATACTCCATCCAGAACTTCCTTCCTAGCAGCTGCTATCTTCTGTTGTCCTCTAACAGCAGGCATAACTTCTACTTCTTCTTCTTCTTCTTCTTCTTCTTTCACATCTGGCATAACAAAGGTATCAACATCTTCTTCAACATCTGTCTGGTAATAATCTGTGGATGGTTCTTGCATTACATAGAAGTGGGATTGGACATTGCTAGCTTTCTCAGCTATAATCCTATCAATTGCCTGAATAACTGTCTCTCCTAGATTTCTACGAATAAAAGATCCATCTTGAAGAACAATCTTGCCAAAGGCATCTCTGGATATCTTTCCTGACTGGATTAATTCATTCATCTTGTAACATGCTAGCATTCCATGACCTTGGGCACCACAACCATAACATGTCATGGGTCCTCTCTGATCATTGGCAGAACTGAAGGGATTGAAGGGATTGGGGGGAGGATTGGGTGGAAGTCCAATACTGTTGGCTGCAGATATCTTGAATGGGGGCCTTTGAGTTTGCTGAAGTGGCTGTTGCTGTTGTAGAGGCTGCAGTGTGGGTGCTCTAACACAACGTGCTGTGTCTGGATCTAGCTTCAGAGCTCTGTAGTAAATGTACCCATACCTTGGGTCATCCAATGATAGCTTCTCCATCTGCTTGATCAAAGATTCCACTTCATTCTGAGGGCTGCTGCTAATGTTCTTCTTATCCATGTTCTTCCTGGCATGTTCCTTCCTTTCTCCTTCTTTCCTATGTGACTTCTTTACTACTTCTTCATCTGAATCTGGGATCTTGGACTTGTGAGCCTTCTTATATGCCTTCTTCTTCTTCTCTCTTCTTTTCCTTCTTACACAACTTTCATATTCACTGTCTGAATCTTCTTCTTCTGATGAATCATCAGAGGAGTCTTCTGAGAAATGGTTCAATCCTCCAGGCACATCTGAATCAGTGTCCGCTAGGTTGATGTCAAACCTATTTCTTTCAAACAAAGTCTCTGCAACCCTGATAATCTCTTTGATAGGGAATGGTGAAGTAACATCCAAGGGAGTAGAGCTAGAGCTTAAACGTGTCTCTATGGTCTGCCTGAGGTTTCTGTTAATCCCATACCAGAAGTATGAAGCCTTTTCATCAGCAGAGATCTTCTTCTTATTCTCTAACCATCCAGCAATAGTAGTAAATTTTCGTTCGTAATGTTTCCACTTGGTGAGGGTCTTGATCTGTTTGAGCTTCCAAGTGCTAGTGAGGGTCTTGAGATCCCTCAAGGTGTACCTGGTTTCCTTTAATGCTGCATCAAAGTAATGAAGGATGTCAGTCTCTAACTGGGACCAAGCCTGACTTCTGTAACTCTCTAAAGCTTCAATGAGTTTGTTTACCTTGGTGGAACAATAGTCCACAACTCTATCACACTTCTCTTTGTCTGACACTCCATAGGCTTTACACATCTGATTGAAATGCCTAAGAAACCTTTTAACCTCTTCATAGTTTCCAGTGAACTTGGCTGGAGCAGACTTCTGTCCTAATAGAGGCATCATGTCAGGTGTACGAGTACTAGTACCTGGTGTAGTACTTGAAGACATTGTATGTTATGATAGATTGTCTTGATGTATAAGGGATTGATGATATACCTGATGGTATGACTGTATGTATGTATGTATATATATATTGAATATATATATATGTTAGATGTTAATATATATATCAAGGATATATATATTAAATTGATAAGGCACTTGATGAACTAACCTTTATATGTATGTATGTATGATGATAACACTCCTTCAACAAATTTATTTACCCTCGCGGTGGGCTCCAAATTATGTTGTGTGAATGAATGTTTTCACCAAGGCGTGTGGAATTGACGTTTTTCAGACAGAGGCCTTGTTGTTCTGAGGCTAAACTAAATTTGTTGAAGTTATTGTCAAGGTTGAACACACCTTTATACAAATATTGATAGAATAACAATGAACAGGGAGCAAGCTATAATGAACAGTGAGCAGGCTATAATGAACAGTGAGCAAGCAAGCAGTGAGCAGTGAGCAAGCAAGCAGTGATGAACAGTGAGCAAGCAAGTAGTGAGCAATGAGCAGTGAGCAGTGAACAGATGAACAGTGAGCAAGCTATATGGAACAGTGAGCAGGCTGTAATGAACAGTGAGCAAGCTATAATGAACAGTGAGCAAGAAATAATGAACAGTGAGCAAGCAAGCAGTGAGCAAGCAAGCAGTGAGCAGTGAGCAGATGAACAATGAGGTCTCTCCTGATATAGGACTGAGACTTTAAGTGAGCAAGCACACAATAGACAGTGAGCAAGCAATCAAGGAGCAGTGAACAATGAGCAGTGAACAGTGAGGTCTCTCCTTAGGTGGGACTGAGACTTTGAGTAAGCAAGCAAGCAATGGGCAAAGAGCAAGCAAGCAATGAGCAATGGGCAGTAAATGATAAGCAATCACTATAGATGAACTAGCAATGATGACAGACTAGCAATGATAATGGACTATACTAATGACTACTGACAGACTTGAATGAACTGGTAAGGAAGCTAAGCAACAAGAGTATCTTCTGGATATTGAATTATCTACTTAGTCCGAAGCTTCAAACGCACATTGGCTACTAGTTCAGGGATATACTTTAATATCTTTTCAATACTCTGTTGAATAGAAGTAACCTTAACCCTATAACTACTGAATATGGATGCTGACTAAGACAGGCTAAGTGAATAGCTGACTAAGCAAAGCACAAAAATGGACTGGCAGACTAAGAATGCACCTATTGAGTGATCAAAGATAGATCCACAGACTCAACAAGCAAGAATGATAACTGATATGTACTTATTGAGTGATCAAAGATAGATCCACAGACTCAACAAGCAAGAATGATGATAGACAAGTATGAACTACCAAATATGGGTGCTGACTAATACAAGCTAACCAAATAGCTGACTAAGCACAGCAAACTGACAGACTGAATGCACCTATTGAGTGATCAAATAATAGACCCACAGACTCAATAAGCAAGAATGATAAACTGATAGTGAACTGTTATAAAGATACTAGCTACTATAACTGAGTACTACTAGCACTAACTTAATAACACTAACTATAAGACTGAAGGGGTGAACACTAAGGGGAAGGTATAAATTGGGGGGAGAGAAGTGTTACTGACTACTGGGCAATTTGGGGCTCTATATATACTGTTTGAGAACAATGGGGGACTGAGAACAATGGGGACTAGACAACAATGGGGCTGAGTAAGGAGGAACAATGGAGGGAGTGCTCCAAGGCTGTGTTAACTCCATTAGGACAGATCAGCATCAGATCTGCTGCAATTTCAAATAACCCTGCTATGTTATCCCCATTTAGGATGTAGGTACAAAACAATTGGTCCTCTATTCCAATTCCTTATCTTATCTTATCCCTCTCTCTATCTTATCTCTTCTCCCCTTATCTGTTTGGTCTGCTGAGTGGCAACAAGACTAACAACAATCAACAAAGTCCAACATGATTTGTCATCTTCCTTCCAACAATAATAGTGCACAACATATCCTTGTTATGCCTGTTCCCTTGCACACAGATCATAGAAAAATAGGAAATAAATGTAAATGAGTGTGGATAGTGTCTATGAATGCCAGCACCAAGTGGTTAAGCCTGGGCCTAAGTAGGAACACTATAAAGAAATATCCAAAGCTAATGCTAGGCAGTAAGGGTATACTTTACTATGCCTATTCACTTGCATACGTGTTATAGAAAAATATGGAATAAATGTTAATGAATGTGGGGTGTGCTTATGTATACTAGGTATGAGTGGTTATCTCTGTGCTCTACTAATGAAACCATGACATTACACCTAAAGTCATTTAGGGTCATGACAGCGTAATAACCTGCAGCGTATTTTTACACACATTTTCCAACAGAACAACTCAAGTACATTTAGCACTCACCATTCTCAGGGTTTCAATGTTCAGTTGCACCTTCTGCACTCACAAATATACTCTTCATTGTGCTTTCTGGGACCATAAATCTGGAAGGTGAGGTTTGAAGTCACTGCAGGTACATCTGCAGCGTTTAGGACACATCCTAGACCTAAATCCTATCCATAATGTCACATGCTGGGTTGCCGAGCCAGAGTGTTGGTCCATCAAGGGTCCTCAAGTGATCGGTGCACCATTTCTAAACTCAAGTCTGTTGGGGGGTTCGCTACCCCCCCAACAGACCAAAAATCCTTTCTAAACTAGCTTTTCAAGCTCAGACATCCAATTCTGGACAGGTTCAGTTCCAATTTGGCCAGGCCCACTCGCTTTGCCTCGACAACTTGCTTTGCATAGTCCCCTTCTCCCTACATATCAAGTACATATCATAGGCAAAAGGGAAATTGTGTACCACAGCTGTTACAAGTGCTCTCATATATGACCCTTCCCATTAGCGCCTCTGAGAGGTTCAAAACAACCCATTCTCTCTTAAGTTCAGGGACAATAATAAAGACTTTGTCGCTCTGGTCATCACAAAGCTTCTGCCAGGTAGTAGTAGTGCTGTTGTGGAGGTTTGGGAGGATATTTGACGAAAGTAGTGACTATTATTTAACTGGTACTGTGGTGCTCGCTTTTGACCAGGATTCGGTCTACGGTCAAGGCACCTGCATTAAACTAGTCCTAGATGTATTTTTAAATCCCCGAAAGGGTTGTATCATCTGGGATTTTGGCTGCAGATATCCCTCCACTGACATGAGCAAGCCTCTCAGGAGATCAGCTGTTCCAGAAACACAATGCATTGCATGTGTTGCAGGAATGCGTTGCAGGGACGCGTTGCAGGGACGCGTTGCAAGCATTGCAGATCTAGAAACACTGACAGCTTATTGCTCTTGTACAACTCAGTCATAGGGTTATCAACAGTCATGAAGTGGTTACTCAACAAATACTCAACGACTTTGTCTCTTTAGAATTTCCTTCGTTTCTGGGATCAACCAGTTCACAAAATCCACCAAATTCACTTCAACCTTGTCGTTATTTACCTTCACCAAAGTTTAAAATTCTGCCTGCCCTATCTTTGGTGTGAATAACTGCATTTCTATAACATTACTTTTTTCACAACACTTTCAGACTTATGATAACAAAAAACTGGACAGGAAGACAGAAGAAAAGAAATAGCCACTGCATAGAGAAAGATAAGACTTATTGTGCCAAGGTGATATCATCGTCCAACAGTGGGACTTCGCCATCGAATGCTCGCAGAACACTCGAGATACACTCCTGATTTTGGAATTACAACGTGAGACTTGGATATTGGGTCTTTAAACAGGTTGCGGATGAGGATTTTTCCCCAAATAATATTGAGATGTCCACTCAAATATTGAAATTATTTTTGTTGTTATCATAAGTCAAAAAATGTTGTAAAGAATAAGGTTATCTAAATGCAGTTATTCACACCAAAGGTAGTGCACAAATCTTTAGATTATTCGGTCAACAGATATTGAGGAACTTGGTTTTTGTCAATGTTGAACACTCGTTATGGCGGTATTTGGTGTGTCTATTTATCTATTTGTCCATTATGTTTACATGTGGTTAACCGTTAAGTATTATTTGATGTTATGCACTTAATTTGTCTGGATCACTTCACATCCCCACCAATACTCGATAAGCGGCCTCCCTCTTACGCCAGGTGCAAGTCAGGCGCTTAAAACAGCATGGATATGCTGGGGCCACGGGGGACTTACTCTTTCATGGTCACACTCGTATCCTGGGTTGGTTCCCAGTAATTCACACACTTTCTTTCTTTTTAATCTCCCCATGTATGTAAAGTCCAACACAGGGTTATCCCTGCAGGACAATAAATTTGACTCAAAAAAAAATTGTTTTGAGGTTATTATTCATTCATGTATTTATTTATTATTTAATTTTTTATCTAAAACAGTAACCTGTTTATGCTTTATACACTCGAAGAGCTTTCATCCTAAATAACAGAAAATTTTGTGATCTAACAATAGGGCGACCCCTAGAAAAGTACCGTGTAATGTGACTGTTCCACTTATGTAGATTCTCTGTTCACTCTGGGGGAAATATCCCTGTCCAGTGGTCTTGAAGCTTTTTCCGACACCTCCTGGTCTCATTATAATATAAGCTATCGCCAGTAACAATAATCATAACAATGACCAGACAAGTCTACTTGTGAGCACAGGCCTGGTCCATCTGCTATAGAATGTGATCAGAATTGAGATACCCCATACAAAGTTTTTTTGCCCTCAAAGTTTTTTTGGGATTTAGAATTGCCTATTGAAGTGACTTCTGGTTACATTATTCCAAAACATGTTGGTACATACCAAGAAACAGACATATCAATGGAAATAACACATCATTGGTCACCAGTAAAACAATTTGATATACTAATTGAACACTCTGTGTAATGTAAACAAAATCAAGGAAAATGTATCTGAATCTGTATTTATAATAATTGAAATTTGATTATTCTCCGACCAACCAACAAAGAAAACAACTCACTAGGAATAGATGTTACTTCATCGATTGATTGGTCGAAACCAATGCCAAGAGCTTGACACAGCTCCAGAAGTTCATCACAACTTTCTCCACCACAAAGATGACCACATTGCGACTGCCCAAAGTCAAAAACTGAGATATCACCAGAGGAAGTTATGGCTACATTTCTTGCATCCAAATCACCATGGATGACGCCAGATTTGTGAATTGCCATAACTAGTGTAAGCAGCTTATGTCTGTGCAATTATAAATCAATAATCTCAGTGAAAGGATCAAAAACATAAGATATACCTCTGTCTGGAGGTTAATTGTTGAAAGGAATCCAATGTGGCCCCACAATCGGAAAGCAACAGTAGCTGTCCAATTCCCACTACCCAAAAGAGCCTGTAGCATAAGGGTACTCCTTGGTGTTGAAGACTTTGCAGCATCAGGTATGCCTTCAACTCAGTGGAAACTGAGTTTCCGTCATGACCATCTACCTTCCCCACAACAGAAAACTTTCCATAGGAACCCTGATAAAGAACCGTAATTCCATTGCTGATAATCTTGTGAAACTCTAGATAACCTGATGGCTCCTGCAGGATCCATGGACTGGCAATTGATTGTAGGGTGAACGTTACTGTATTGGTCTGTGTCTGGAACATCAACTTGGACGGACATGCAACGTATCCTCCAGCAATGATGGGATTTGACGTGATCCAGGGCTGCATAAAATCCAGGTAAATGAGCAAATCAAAATAGAAATACATTGGGTACAAACTATATGAGAGCTGATAAGACCTATGGTATTGCGTTGTTCGATAGAAGGACAATTCAATCGTTTATGCATGGCATTCGAAAGAAAATGGGCCATGTGTACCAGACTCCTCCTCTGAACTTCCGGGTCTTCCGATTGACAGCTATACGAGTGTGTTATTGACACAATTGCATTCTGGCAAATCAACAACACAAATTGCTGTTCAGATGCAATGACAGCATGTTCAAAACCATGCACTAGATGCTGGTTCCATACCTGTAATTTTGGAAATTTGTCATCAATAACTGTTTTTATTCAAAGATGGAAAATGATGGTGTCAAGTTAGCCCTCACTTGGAAAATGACCTTCTGTAGTTTCTTGTTCCAGGATTCTTTATAGAACTTGAGGTCTGAACTGTCATCCTCACCACCATCTCCACCCTCACCACCCTCACCACCCTCCCCCACCTCATTTTCACCAGGATGCATCTTGGCAACAGTACCTGGAGTGATCCAAGACCCGACCATCCCTAAAACCGGAACTTGTTGAGATGTGAAGCTATGGCCTGTTAATATGCGGTTGGTCTTGAATTCGAAGCCAGCCACCTTCAAATCTGATGCAACATGTGTGATGACTGCATCCATCCTTCCGCCTGATCCAATCATGCTGATATCTTCAATCTTCCAGTAACCTTTCGGATATTTACTGGGAGGTAAGGACTGCTGACGTTCATACAAACAAATGGATCCAAGAAGGGCTGGCCTCATGATGGACTTCTCTACATATGCCCTTGTATCATTCTTGGACTTGATTGCCTCTGGGATTTCATCATTGATAGCCTCTACATCCCAGTACACATTGGCAGATGCGTGGCCTTGTACGTATGGCCCATAATTGGACAAGGTTGTTTTTGACCATCGTAAATTGTATGCTGACTCAGCCTCCCACCTACAGAGAACCAGGTGTTCCAGATGAAGAAGCATCTTTGCTGCTATTTTTTCCACAGGTGTTAGAGTCTTTGTCTGTGCAGATTTAACCCTAGACAGAGGAGGATCAGGACGTCAATGTCCGAAAAAGAAGTAATGGCAGTGGAAGTTGCTTGCCACAAATTCATGATGATTGTTTAGCACTTAGATTGCATCTGGCAGTCTCCTTTTACTTTTAAAGTTTGATTGATGATCCACATGTGATTATGATGGAGCTTTATTATGGTTTGGGTTTATTTATTTTGGCCAGTTGATTTCAGCTGTTGCGAATTAAAAATGCAGTAAAATCTGAAAAATTACTGGCAGCACATCCATAACATGCCTTTTATTCAGAAACAAAGAGTTTTCCCATGTGGGGACAGGATTCCAACACCACCAAAACATTCGAACTTCACACCCTAAACGGGCTATAGATATAATCAAAAGATGTGATATCTATCCGTCGTCATCACTGCCGTTGTCTTTTATGTGGTATTTATCGTCATTGTATCAATTGTCTTGTTGTCCAAGTCACGGTCCAGTCATGACCACTTTCGTCATTGTGGCCATCTTAATCCTCCTAGTCACCTTCATCATCCCCATTGGCTCCGATGCAATCATCTGTGGAACTGGAGATCCTTGAGGCTGTTGTTGTGTTGCTGTTGAAGTCGCCCAACAGTAATAATATTGAGGGGTTCTTGAATATCACCACCGGATGCTGTAGCAATGAAATTTTTGTGAAAATTGGTTTTTGGTTGTCAAAATGCACTTACAACGACGTTCATATTGATTTTCTGGCGTTTTGGAAACGAATTTGAGCAAGGGAGTTGGGAATTGGACCAGGGGTTGCTGGTGTGGACACAAGTCCACTAAGTCCATGAACATACCAACAATGTCCTCAATCCCTTGCGGAAATAACCTACACACTTTTGAGTTGGTAACGGCCCCAACGCTTGAGGCACACGCATTTCTGCATTGCCATCAATGCCAGGGCAGACAATCATAACCCGTTCATTTTCGGTCAATCCTGTGGTCTCGTGGACGTATTCGCGTGGCAGTGTGTGAATTGGATGCCTTTCATCAGGGCATGACCACACGATATACTGAAAGACAATTATGTTGCAGTGTCCTCGAAGGCAGATGTCAGAAGGAACATAACACGTGACCACCAAAGGTCCCAAACCCTAACCACAACCACATCACCTGATGTGACAACAATTGTAACGTTGAATTTCACGATTGAACCAATTTGAGATCAGTTCATTTGAACCACCTCAATTTGGAAGTACCCGAAGCTCCAACAATCTTACTCTATTTATTATAAAAGATTAAGGTAGGGCTGTCATTATCATATAAAAATTAGTGTACTGATAAATAGTACTGTAGAATAGTAAAAGGTATGAGACTTTTTTTAATACATCTATTGACACAAATGACCAAGGGAAATTGAGAAAATTGTGAGGTCAATTCTCAACAAGATGATCCCCCGACATTCAACTCGGAAAAAGGCCTCGATAAGCTATGGTGAATGGTTGGAACCTGTCGATCCGTACCCAGAAGGACGGCCTAAGAATGCATGCATTCGAACAGGATATCGAAACTTTGAATGCTGAATGCTTCCCTTTGCAACGTTACAATCGCATTGATGACATCCTGGTATACTGCCTCTTCACTACCAAACGGCGGCACAAGTATTACCGCGCACTGAAGCCAATTCCATCCAGGGTTGCAGTAAACATTACAAGGATTGACGCCATGGCAGTGGAGCAGGTTGTCCACCAGCACATGGATTGATCCACTCCTTCAATGGAAGGATGTCACAAAGCTGCTCTTGTACTTTGCGAGGTGTACAAAAACATATTTGCGATTGCGGACATTGCCATTGTAAGGCAGTAAGTGTTTACAATTTATTGGGGCCTGGGTGAACATGTTGACGAGCGATTAAATTAGCCTCCTCCTCCGATACTGTTATCTCTACTCTGACAGCAGCGCAGTTGGCCTTGAGAAGGTCTCATTTGCAAATAATGGGATTAATGCTGGACTAAAGGTGCGCAGAGACATCAAAATGTTTACATATCTTCTTTCTGCCACTGGTTCGATGTCTTCTGATATCAGCCATGATTCTTGTATTTCTGTGATCAAGTCTACCAACCAGCAATGTGGTCCACAGGGAAACAGAGTTCTACTTGGACCTGTTCGGTTTGCCAACCATGACTGCCATCCAAATTGCCAGGCAAGCCAGCATACGCTATTTCTTGTGATTTCATATCAACATGACCCTACTATCAGATCATTGCCATCAAAGGAACTCACGCCTTCACACTGTTCTCTCTTTGTGACATTGCAGCCGGGGACTCAATCACCATCAAATACACGCAGGACAGCACATATTTTGATGACTCGACCCCATGTGGTTGTTCTTCCTGTCATCCCACTGAGCCACTGATCGCCCCCAGGAGAGCAGTAGATTATTCACTGTTTTTTCCAGGTAAACGAAAACATAGAGGTGGCAGGCAAGGTAACAATGGGAAGGCAAGGCTGACAACTGAGATGGACTCCACGTAAGGACCAAATCAATTGACTTGAAATCTTGAGACTTACTGTATGGAATACAAGGGGGTGGCGGAACCCAAATCACACACCTGAGGTAGGGGGGGGGGTCAGCCAGCAGGCCAAATTTTATTTTTGAACTCTGGGGGTTTTGAGCTAGTTTGGCAGGGCAATTGCCCTATTCATGCCTAAGAAGTAGTAATAGAAGCAAATGACACGTCCTATGAGTAAGACCAGTGAACACACCCTTTTTAACTTGCGTAACCATACAAAATGGCCAAGAAAAAAGTGTATGTGACAATAACTTCTACCCTGTACACATTATAACAAGTGCTTAATGCGCCATTAAGCTGTTCACTCTTGTTCCCCTCATATCTCAGCCAATCCTGGACGGATTACCACGATTGTGGGATATTCTGGGAGCTTACGTAGGCAGCTCAACCGTCCAACCAAATAAGGTAACAGTTAACCCACGGTCCATTTATGGCAATGAGAACCGTAACAGGTCCATTTCACACTGATCCCTGCAATGCGGGGTCAGTTCTGGGCAGAATGGGTTGAAACACTGCAGCCTGCCCCAACCACCCATGCATGTATTTTTAAATGCTGCTCACATAGCCAACTCCCTTGACATGGCACAGGTGGTACCACAGTAAGCAAGCACATCAGACCGGTGAACGGTGGCGTCCATCGCCCTTGTTCACCCACAAGGGGGCTTCCACGCCCCCAGTGTTGGTCCAAGCATTGCAGACTGCCTCAACCACCCATCCATGTATTTTTGAAGGCAGCTCACATAGCCAACTCCCTTGACATGGCACAGGTGGTACCACAGTAAGCAAGCACATCAGACCAGTGAACGGTGGCGTCCATCGTCCTTGTTCACCCACACAGGGGCTTCCACGCCCCTGGTGTTGGTCCTAGCACTCCAGCCTGCCTCAACCACCCATCCATGTATTTTTAAATGCTGCTCACATAGCCAACTCCCTTGACATGGCACAGGTGGTACCACAGTAAGCAAGCACATCAGACTGGTGAACGGTGGCGTCCATCGCCCTTGTTCACCCACACGGAGGCTTCCACATCCCCGGTGTTGGTCCAAGCAGAGGCTTCCTCCTCACCCACCCAACCAGCAGTTTTGACAATGCAAGAGACATCAATGTCCCTCACAAGCCACACAGACAACAATGTCCACATGGTTCAGTCAGAGGATGCAACAAGAACAACAATGTTCTTGTAAACCACCAAGACAACAATGTCATGGCAGTCCCATCAAATGTTTCAAACTACAAGTCATTTGCGAGTTGAGCTTTTCAGCGTCCCCAGGGTCGGGGCCACGTACTCAGCCTCCCTCATCCTGTCCCTGGCAGGGTAGGTTAACCATCACTAGACCGATGAACGGTGGCATTCATCACCAACGTCCACCCCCCATGAAGCAATGGCCACATGGTGTTGGTCCCATGCAGCATCCTGCCCACCATGGTGTCGATGACACAAGGGACATCAATGTCCCTTGCAAACCCCATGGACGACAATGTCCACATGGTTCCATCAGAGGACACAACAGGGACAACAATGTCCCTGTGATCCCCCAAGACGACAATGTCATGGGGGTCCAGTCGAGGAAACTTGATGCGAACTGCCAGCTCATATATCAAAATTTCAAAGTCAGCTTCACGTGCAACATGTTCAACATCACGTGAGTGCTCCCCTGTTATCCGTTCTTGATGCCTTACTATGTCTACCCAGAGCTCACTTCCATCACCGCCATCTCGAAGGAGTGGTCCCGTGGCCTAGATAGTCACCTCTCTACACATGAGCTAGAAGAACATTGTGGGGCAAAATGGAGGCGCAACCAGCCTCTGCTGAAAACGACACACTCCCGGCGCAAGGTTACTGTTTCAGTCCTTTGAAATGCCCAAAAGTGTTGTTTACACAATGCTCAGAGGCCGGCTGTGGCTAGTCAATCTCACAAACACAGGGCGCACGTCAATGGACGTCGCTATGCACTTGCAAGGTTCGATGTGAGCTGGGGCTGGGGCAAATACCCCGCTTTGCTGCTGCCTCGCATTGGCCACCTGGTTGACATCGTGCTGTGTTGTTCACCTTGTTTGGCCCGCCAGCCTTCCCAGCTGTCTCCGTTGCTCCTTTGGGCATCCTGCGACCTTGCCTGAGAGTTTGTGTGGCTGTGGTGGTACCATCGCAGGCTACAGTGGCCGGGAGGGTTAGTGATATAAGTATGTAGCCTAAAAATAACGAACCGGTCGCAGCTGAGGCAGCTGCGCTGCCCCCCAGCCACCTCCACTGCTACTCCGCGCCTCCCACAACCTCATTTGAGTGTTCGTATGGCTGCGGTGGTGCCGTCATAGGCCTACAGTGGCCGGGAGGGTTAGCGATATAAGAGATAAGTATGTAGAAAAGAACCATTCGCAGCTGGGGTAGCTGTACTGCTCCCCCGCTGTTTTCGTCGCTTCTCCGGGCCTCCCGCTACCTCCTTTGGGCGTTCACATAGGTGCAGTGGTGCTGTCACAGGGATGGGCTTCCTCTGTCCTTGATTGAGTATTCGCGTGGGTGCAGCGGTACCGTTGCAGGCCTACAGAGAACGGAGGGGTTAGTGGCAAGCATAGAACCTAAAGAACAACGGGCCGCTCACAGCTGGCTCCTTTGCTTCTCTGGGCCTCCCGCGACCTCGCCCAGGCATTCGCGTAGCTGCGGTGGTGCTGTCACAAGCCTACAGTGGCCGAGGGGGTTAGCGACAAGCATGCAGCCTAAAAAACATGAACCGTTCAAAGTCGGGGTAGCTGCGCAGCTCCCCAGCTGTTTGCGCCGCTTCTCTGGGCTTCCATGACCGCGTTTAGGCGTCCATGTGGGTTCCGTGGTGCTATCGCAGGCCTACAGCGGCCGGTTGAGCCGTTCTGTAGAGGCACCGTCAAGTTAGTGTCTGTAATTGAGAAATTTGAGGAAGAAAACAGATACCTGGCGCGACTCGGGTGGGCGCACCACCCGTAGCTGCGTCTTCTTGGCGTCCCACAACTCCTCCGTTCAACGTTCGTGCCAATCAACGTCGTTCGATGTCGCCGGAGTGAAGGCGCGGTGTGGGTTATTCCGAGGGAAACTGTCAAAAAAACTATCAGTAAGCCGAAGAGGATTCAACGGAAAAACGTACCTGGCGTGTTCCACACACCCCATAGAGGCCTCTGAAGCCTCCCCCGTGGCCTCCAAACGCCGGAATCGTTGGCTTTTGGGGGATGCATTGGGTCCAGGCTGGCATCGTTGTTGGGTCAGTTTGAGGCCGCGGCTGAGCGTGAAAACGGCGGCAGGCCTCTTGGAAGGGCTTTCCAAGGGCACGGGGGTGGTCGGTAGGCAGTGGGAGCGAGTGAATGAGCCGTACCGACGTCGACAAGGCGAGTTGTGCTAATGAATTCAAGCTCAGTTTGAAGGGCTCGAAGTCTCGAGCGAGCCAGTGCGGGGGACGGTCGTGGGGTGTACTGTCTATCGGTGGCCCTGTATACCTGGAACCCGGGCGGTAACCAGCGACATGGGGCCAGACAAGACGCGGGAGCATGACCGTAGTTGGGTAAACCGGTACAAGACCTTCAGGACATAATTAATGCATAATTATTCATGGAATTCTAAAAGTCGGCAGGACGGTATGTTTATGGCGCAAAATCTGTTGTGGTCTCTTTTTTCTGGTTCTTTTTTTCTTCTTTTTTTTTCTGCATAGGATCCTTCGCGCCATGTTTAAGATTTGCTTGAAGCGAGGGTGGGCGGTCCCCGCGAAGCATTGCCTTGATCTTTGCAAGATGGTGGAGAAGCGTATGTAAGTGTCTCTTCTTGTTTATTTTCTCAGTTTGCAAATACAATTGTTCATTGCCGAGATACTTTTTTGCGTAGGTGGAACTCAATGACCCCTCTACGTCAGTTCAAGGGTGTACCGTCCGAAGTCATTCGAAAGGCCGAGGGTAAACAATTTGTATGTTTCTTTTCTGTCTCTCGTTGCTTTAAAGATACGGCTGACGCCTCTGTTCAATGCTAGCCGTGGTATCGTTACTTTGATTTAGTAAGTCTCCTCAGCCTCGCATAGGATGTTATCCGCTTACCCTTGCCCATAGAATCCACATGAAATTGGTGAACTCATTGGCATCCCGAACGCTGGAAGATTGGTCCACCGCCTTGTTCATAACTTTCCTAAACTACAGTGCGTTTCAGGTCACCCCCTGCCATTATTTTTAGTTCTTGAGCTCATTGCCTCGTAGGTTGCAGGCTCAGGTACAACCCATCACCCGATCCCTCCTCCGAATCGACCTTTCTATCATCCCTGATTTCCGCTGGGACGAGAATCTCCACGGAACGGCGGAGACGTTCCTCATCATGGTGGAGGACATTGACGGCGAAGTTATCCTCTTCCATGATTCTTTCATTCTCCGGCAGCGGTACATGGAAGACGAGCATAGTGTGACGCTCACTGTCCCCATGTTTGAGCCAGTCCCGCCTAACTACTATATTTCGATCGTATCCAACCACTGGCTACATGCTGAGACCCAGCTGCCGATTTCTTTCAAGCACCTCATCCTCCCTGAAAAGTTCCCGCCTCCGACCCCTCTTCTCGACTTGCAAGCACTCCCGCTCTCAGCTCTGCACAACAAAGAGTTTGAGGATATCTACTCGTCGACGATCCACACGTTCAACAAGATTCAAATGCAAGTCTTTCAGGCATTGTATATGTCTGACGAGAATGTGTTCATCGGCGCGCCGACTGGAAGCGGTAAGACGATCTGTGCTGAGTTTGCACCCTTGCGATTGTGGAGTAAGCGCGATCAGCCCTGGGCTGTTTGTATTGAGTCGTACCAGGAGATGGTGGAACAACGGGTGACAGAATGGCGCCGCAAATTTGGCAAATTGCAAGGTGGGAAGGAGATCGTGAGTCTAACCGGAGAGACCAGTGCGGACTTGCGTCTGCTTGAGAAGGAGATGTGATCATTTGCACACCAGCACAGGTCAGTCACTCATGGCTTTTTCAATTCTTTCGGCTTTTTTTTTTCTAACCTACGGACAGTGGGATGTCCTTTCGAGGCGGTGGCGTCAACGGAAGAACGTTCAAAATATCGGTCTGCTCATTGCGGATGAGGTTCAACTCGTTGGTGGTGAGGTGGGTCCAACAATGCACGGGATCTGGGTGAGTGGATGGGTGCACCATCCCATACCATCTTCAACTTTTCTCCAAGGTGAGAGAGTCTTGAAAATTTTTGGATATCCTTCAGCCACTGATTTAACCTCGCCCTCTGGATATGGATAGTCACTGGCAGAGTTCCACAGTCCCGCATTTCCCATCACTCATGATAGCCATGTCCAAGCCGGCGTATCTTGCCATTGTGGAATATTCACCAACGAAACCCGTCATCATTTTTGTCCCTTCTCGCAGGCAATGTCGGCTTACCGTGGACGATATTGTGCTGTTGACGACAAGCCGATCCAGTTCTTGAACATCGAAGAGGAGGACTTGCAACCTCATCTTGACCATATCAGCGAGAGAAGCCTGGCAGAAACTCTTCAGCATGGAATCGGGTATTACCACGAGGCTCTCAGCAAGCAGGACAAGCGAATCGTCGAACGTCTATTCCAGTCAAAAGCTATACAGGTGCTGATTGCGTCCAAGGTGTGTCTGTACTATCATTCCGTACACGAGTATACAAATCTCTTCATTTCAACTGCAGGATACGGCTTGGAGTCTGCCTGTCTCGAGTTATATGGTCATCATCATGGGAGTACAGTATTACGAAGGCAAGGAACACCGATATGTGGATTACCCGGTTATGGATGTACTCCAGATGATGGGCCACGCACGTAGGCCGACAGAAGATGAACGCAGTCGATGTGTCTTAATGTGTCAGCAGACTCGGAAAGAGTTTTACAAGAAATTTCTCGCCGAAGGTCTGCCGATCTTCCTACCCATTTACTGCGCGATTATTTCCTGGCCGAAATTGCTGTTAAGACAGTCGAGAACAAGCAAGATGCTATGGTAAATAATGCTTCTCTTTCACAGAAGATTCATGCTTACCGCTGATCTTGATTTTGTAGGATATTTTGACCTGGACATATTTCTATCGACGGATGACCCAGAACCCGAACTACTACAACCTCCACAACGTCAGCCATCAGCATTTATCCGATCACCTCTCCGAGCTGGTAGAGAACACTCTCACCGATCTGGTCAACTCGAAATGTATAGCGATCGGTACGTACCCGTATCTTGCTTAGACTTTCCAAGTACTCATGTTATCGGTAGAGGACGAGATGGATGTTTTGGCTCTTAATCTCGGCATGATAGCAGCGTACTACAATATTTCGTGTAGGTCACAAGTTCCACCCTAGTTTTATGTTACTCACCTTAGCGCAGATGTCACTGTGGAGGTGTACACCTTGTCATTAAAAGAGCGTACGAAGCTCAAGGGGCTGCTTGAAGTGGTATCGTCCTCCGCAGAATTCGAGACTATCCCCATCTGTCGCCATGAGGATGCTTTACTCCGTCGTATATATGATCGGGTCCCTGTGAAACTCGACCGCGTTGACTTCGAGGCTCCTCACTTCAAGACTTTTCTTCTACTCCAAGCACATTTCTCTCGCTTGCAGCTACCGCCCGATTTGGCCGCAGACCAAGTCCTTGTGCTAGAAAAAGTTCTGAACTTACTCTCGGCTTGCGTGGACGTGATGTCGTCTAATCCTTGGCTGAATGCATTGGGCGCAATGGACTTGTCTCAAATGTGTGTTCAGGCGATGTGGGAGTCAGACTCGCCTTTGAAGCAGATTCCGCATTTCGAACCTGGCGTGAGCTTGCCTCTTTTTTGTTTGTGATCGTTGCCATTGGTTGACCGATTGCCTAGGTCATTAAACGCTGCAAAGATGCATCCATTGAGTCTGTGTACGACATCATGGAAATGGAGGACAATAATAGGACGTCACTTGAGATGGACGCGAGCAGAACGTGAGTCCAATTTAATTCACTGATCCGGTCTATCTAACATATGTATTTTAGGCAAGATGTTGCCACGTTTGTTAACTCGTACCCGACCTTGGAGGTTAACCCTGAGCTGGTGAAAGGAGATTACACTGCTGGGTCCCCTATTCTTCTTCAGGTCACTCTGTTGCGAGACGTAGACAAAGAGGACAAAGGAGACGAACAAACTGTCTTGGCGCCTTTCTACCCATTCAAGAAGATGGCCAATTGGTGGCTTGTGGTTGGGGACCCCACTACTCGTCAACTGCTGGTCATCAAGAAGGTTACTGTCAATAAAAGTCTCGCCGTCAAACTGGAGTTCACGTTGCCCAAAGGCAAGCATTCATTGAAGCTCTTCGTCATCTGCGACTCGTATTTTGGGGCCGACATTCCTCTACCTCCAATCGACGTTTTAGAAGGCGAGGACAGCAATAGTGATGAGGACATGGAGAGCGGGGAAGAGATGGAGGAGTAATGTTCCTTGTAAATAAGAATATGTATCATTGTGATTAATGACTATTGAGTGTCTTATATCTATGACTGCCACCGAGACACATCCAATCAAGCACCCTCCGTTGAAATAACAGCCATTGCACTAGTGTCAAGCTTGGTTTATAGCTAACACGTCATGTGCATACAAAGGGCGGGAAAACCCTTCATGGCAAAGTTGCCGTGGAACGCGATAACCAAATTTTCCCCGGTTTCCATACTTGGCAAACGGCTGTAATTAGAACAACACTACAGATCATCACAATTGCAAGCAAAAGACTCCGGAATTTACACAAACGCGCCATATGTAAAGACAAAAAGTTGTTCGAGGCATTCCCGCTCATGGGTATCAAGTGGCCTCCTTGTGATAGCGTCCCTAATCTCATCCTGTCTGGCGCTGTGAGCTACGAAGTTACCAGCTCTTCGCACATTGTTGTAAGAACATAGAAATTCGATGGTGTCGTGTGTTGGACAGTGGGGGGCATTAGCAAGTTGCCTGAAAATTATGTCCGCCAGCTGTGATACATTTCTATCTTGCCGGAGGTCTTCCCATGTTTCATAGTTCAAGTGACTGAGGACTGTCTTTCGTGCGAGATCTAGGAGGGCTCGGAGATGGAGTGGCGTAATTAAAATAGTAACCTGTGATTTCTATGAGCAATGCAATAGAACGGGTGAACAGGATAGCATACTCTTGTGAGCAATGCGATATCCTGCATGCGATCAGCTTTTTCCTGGCTTAACTGGAAGCGGAGGTCCTGATTGATGGTCTCTTGTTTCCCGAGCTGCGAGCGCTGCTCCATAAGCTGCGAGCGGAGGTCCTGATTGATGGTCTCTTGTTTCCCGAGCTGCGAGCGCTGCTCCATAAGCTGCGAGCGGAGGTCCTGATTGATGGTCTCTTGTTTCCCGAGCTGCGAGCGCTGCTCCATAAGCTGCGAGCGGAGGTCCTGATTGACGGTCTCTTGTTTCCCAAGCCGCGAGCGCTGCTCCTCGAGCTGCGAGTGTTGCTTCTCTACTGTGACCTTCAATCCATTTACAGTAGTCAATAACTCCTTGAGCATGCTGGTATCGATGCCTTGCAAGTCCTTTCTCTCTAATTGGGGGTTTGTGAGTAAATTTCAGTAGGGCTCAAGCGGTGACACAGCTGTAAGCACGAACCATTCCCGATAAGACCACCCCCATTTACATCTCGCAAAACTTGGTTTTCTTTTTCAACATTGCTCAAGAAGGATAGACGCCGCTTGATGAGCTGGCCTTGTTCAGCGTTTGGGATGAACAGTGCTGTAAGCCCCGGAGCGTCAAGGGAACCAATGGTATCGGTTGGCTTTGCAGCTTCAGAAAATAGTTCAACAATAAGTAACTTATAATGGGAAACCTAGAACTTACCGGCTGGGTAGTACTTTCCCTGCATTTGGAGGGGATCCAGCGGCAAGTCGAGAGAAAACGACTTTGTCACGTGTTTAGCGATATCGTTCGCCAAGAAGGTCACTGCGCGTTCTATCGTCACATCTGGCTTGATGTTACCAGACAATGATATCGAATGATCGACATATACACCGGTAACTGTTGAAGACATTTCTGTGAGGTATTGTAGAGAGTTCAGTCAGTAGCTGCGCAACATGCGTTCAATGCACTGTAGTACACGCTGCATCCTTCTGCAGTGCACAGCTCGTGCACCCCGGGCCGTTGAGGTGTGACTCGAATATTTAGCTTGTTCTTGCAATGGTTTACCATTAATTTAACGCCAGGTACGTCCACCTCACCACCATCTGCATGCCACTGGACTCTCCGTTCATCGTCTTTTCCCCCATAACTGATTCAGCTGATGTTGCAGCCACTCCTGGAGGCACAAGTCAGGTTCCCACACCCAGTAACAATAGGCTTCCGAAATCTGGATGAACCAGGCGGAGACGATCGATAATGCGCTGGACTTGCGAAGGGCTACAAGTACGTACTACATCCAACAACTCCCTGATGAACACGATGATGAATTTAAAAATGACACTAGCACTATCAAGCATCCAGCGGCAATGGCAAGTTACAGCAGCGGAAACAGCCGCTGCACTAACGGTGGTGGCACTGGCGACGGAAAACATGGTGAGAGGGGTGGAAGCGAGGATGACGGTAGACGAAGGCTAATGGGTGGTAAAACCAAGGTTTGAACCTCCCACCCTCTTTTACACCAGCTAACACCTTCGTCAGTTACCTCCATGGGCACATGTCAGCTGACATGCACCTTTTGCCCCCAAACGAGGACGGCAACTACAATGCTCGGATGATACTGGGATGACGAAGGTGACAGCGATAACAGAACACGGCAACTTAGTACAATGACAGCGTAACGCGGCGGCAATACCAGCCCAGCAACAATCACTTCTCCGAAATTTCAGCAGGTGACATGAAGCTCTAACGCGAGCAGTTCGTCTCTGGGGCTCCCCGCCGCTACGGAATAGTGGACCGCGCGCTCGAACAGGGCTTGGCGATTGGAGAGGTTAGTCTTGGTGGTGGGGAAGGTGTGGACGGCACGCATTCGAACGCTGGACTGGCGCCTCCTGGACAGCAACAACAGTATCTGCAAGGACACACGCTTAATGGGAATGGTGGGCAAGTATTATATCACGAATGACCACCGCAGACGACCATTTTTTTGTTTGATAATTAGGCGAAACGAAGCTTCCTTTCTTTTGGAATATAGAGTGGAAATGTCATATTTTACAAGAGCTTGGTGTGAATAATTTAGCCTGATGGGTACACCAGGGACTGGGCCGTCATCAAGATCAGAAAGGACGCATTCACGGGTGATTTCCAGGGGAACAAGGTTTATATCGGTACGTCTCTCATCTCGCTAATAAATACCATGTTATTTACTTATACTTTATCACACAGGCGACAAGCTCAACGAGGAAACCTTCCGCGAGCTCATGTTCCCCAATGTCGCTGACCGCCATGGCTACGAGTACCCAGAGTTTGGCCTGCTACAGATCCGCGGGGTTGTACCTGAGAGTGAAATCCTCAAACCCACCCAGCTCAACGCCAAGGGCGACCCCGCGATGGCCGTGCTCAAGAACGGGAGGATTACGGGCACGACCATTGGCTGGGTGAACGGGTTGAAATCCCTTGTTAATCACTATGACTACGTCAATCTCGAGTTCACATCCCGTGAGCTCACCATTATAGCATATGGTGGTAGCGTGCATAATGCCTTCTCGGAGTCTGGCGATTCCGGTTCTATCATCGTTGAGCGGAATGGCCGTATCGTTGGCCTGCTAACCGGAGGCGGCGGCCGGACCAATGCGACTGATGTCACCTTTGTAACCCTATACTGTGAGCTCGAGAAGCGCATCGAGGAGGTCTTACCTGGCGTCCACCTCTACAATTAGGTTTGTGCATTCCTCTTCCCTTTGTTTACACATACATTGACCGCCCCTCTCTCCCGGATGAATAGATACTATGGTATAGATCCATCCATATTCTAGTAATAGCTGCAAATGATAGCTGTATTTTGAGCAGATATTAACTGGGGACTTCAAATGGATACATCCATCCCAAGGCGGGCCGCCAGATACACTATGTTGCAGTGATTTACTGCCATACCTGGATGAATCCGTGTACAGCTATTCCTGACTCAGAAAACAGACGAATCCATTCGCAGTTATTACCACTAATGCTTAGCTGAGCGTGATGGTACAGGATGGGGCAACTTCGTCATTCCAAGGGTTATCTAATGGCCCTTGGTACGACCAATTTTCCGGGTATGGGCTGTTGCAGTGTCACTAGGCCGCGATCACATCGCCTACGGTCTTGGAAGGAAAGTCGTCGTTGCGGACATGAAGACAGGCAAAATCATTATGGAACTGCGAGGGCATACAAACTACGTACTTTGTCTTGCCTATTCACCTGATGGAACATGGATTGCTTCTGGATCTTCGGATGAAACGATTCGAATCTGGGACACGGAAAATCAATTTTAAGCCTTGGGTCAATGGTTTACTCAATCGCAATTTCACCAGATGTACAAAGATCGTGGCTAGTTGTGCTAACATCCATCTGTATTCAAACAATTCTGTTGTATAATATCCGTCACTATCTCGCCAATCTGCCACGAAGCAGAAAAAAACATTATATCATAACTAACACGTATGTTGGGTATAAAAAGGGAATGGCGAGGGTGAAGATGCAGCGGTGCTGGTGCTACTACCCGGGAAAACATATGCGGAAGGTGTGTTTCGGCGAGTGAGTTGCGGCAATGGGGGCGGTGAAACGGGGGAACCGCCATGCCTAGACAGGGTGTGTAGGGGATGAGGCGGTGCATGTATGAATTGGCCTGCGTGTTCCTGGTGATGGTGGTGGCGGTGGAGACCCGTTTATGGCAGATGATGATGAATGGATGTGGGGGGATTGTCGCAGATAGGGGGCGCTGAGCTGCGAGGGGCTCGAGAGTGGTGTTGGAAGGGCGGAAGTATTGGATGGAGGGAGGACATGGTGGGGTGGGGAGCTGGAGAATGCGGATGGCACATGGTTGGGGAGAGAAGGTGACCAGTCGGGGGTTAACAGGCCCCTAGTGTTTCGAGGTGTTGCACCAGAGGTAAGATAAATGGATGGTGGGCCTGGTGGATAGTCGGTGGTCAAAGTGGTTTCATGAGACTGGATGAGAGAAGCTAGTTGCGAGATAATCGGAGAACATTCATTAAAGGAGACATCGGTAACGGGGATGAACGTACTGGGTAATTCACGAGATATGCTCGATGATGTTTGAAACGAGGGACCTGGCTGCCTGCCCATGTGCAGAGACTTCGGGTGTACTGAAATCAACATCCATGCCAACGACATCTGGGATTGTGGACGTAGTGTCCAAGCCTTCAAGGGTTAGGGAGAAAAAGTGGTCAATGAGACGTATCCTAATGGCTCTTGGCTGCGGGAAACCTCGGCGACAGTTGTTGTCGGCACGTTGTCTATTGTGGGCAGACCAGTCAGCGGGTTCTTTGCAGTGAGTTGCTTACCGTAGGGGGATTTTGTGCCTTAGTCTAACTTGCCTTTGTGTGCCCTAGTCCTGACGAGAATTGGGCGTTGTTGCTCTTTTGCTGAATTCTCGATATTTTACACCACAAACACAAATATCGAGCACTCCTTTCCCGTTTTTCCCTGGGCAGTCTTTTCTACAAACACTGCTACAGCAGATGTCTTCTGCATCACCGGCGCCATCCCGCACCCTTGTAAACCACAAATATGGTACAGATGGCCACCTCCCCAGCGAAGGCGAGATTATTGTTGTTCGCCTCGCACAAGACCTCTTCGGACCGGGCTCTATTCTTCCAAGTAGTCGCACTCTACCATCTCGCGTTACTCGACACAATTATCACCACGCCGTCGTTTTGGGTGTTAATGTGTCGGTGTTCCCGGTCTCCGTTATTCATTTTACCGTCTTCCCCATGCCCGCTTACTCCTTCACCGATCCCTTTTCCGGTCTGTCCTCAACCAACTGGTTGCTCGCCCAGCCTGACGATGTTCAGCAACTGCACATACCTGTCCCATTCGAGGAGTCGGCGACTTCACCGCATCCTCCGTTCCCTACACCGGCACGATTCGGTGACCCTCTTGAAATAGGCGGGTGGAAGAATTCTAAACCTAGTTGGGTACAAGCTGTGCCGCAAGTAACGGACTTGAAATTCACAACAACGGTGCGTTTTACACTCTGCTTGAGGTTAATGTGACACTGATAGATCCGGGTTAGTTCAAATGTTTCGAGCCTCCGATCAAACTGAGCAGCGATGAAGTCAAGCGCCTCAAGGAATATGCTGGACTCCTTGCTTCGCCTGTTCTTTCTAGTAACAGCACCATGTCTCCATTTCCCGGCGGCGATGATGCTGCGTCCGGGGGACCTGATGTATCTTTGCCAGGAAACGACACAGCTATGAGCAGTGGCTTACCCCTTCACCAGCAAGGCGGAAATAACCAACAAGGCGGAGCGGGCCTCCCAACAGGTGGAAGCATCGCCTTGCAAACTCTTTATGCAAATGATGCCGTCAAGTATGCCTTCACAGACTTTCCCTCCATGACTCTCGATTCAGGCTCTGATGACGACGACGATGACGATGACGACGATATTTGGGAAGACAACATGGACCCAATTACATTTAATAGGTACTATGCAGCTAGTCATCCCGTCCTAGCGAAGGTTGTTCAAGAACACGATCAGAAGGTGCGCGAACACCTCAAGCAAGGGATAGCAGGCTGGTTAGAAGGAGTTCAATCTGAGATGTAGCCTCGATGTATAATAGAGCATGTTATTCTGATACAAGTTGTTGCCCGAGCTCAAGGGTTCTCATTAATAGTAGTGTTCTTCCTGGTAAAAGACAGCAAATGAAGACATAAAATTTTGGTTGTGATTCATCAATTGAATTATATTAAGCACAGCCCTAGACTGGAAATATGTCCGAGCATTCCGAGCCCATCCGGATACAACAGATTACTCCTTGTTGAAATTGGTTGTAAAGAAAGAATACAGGACATACGCAGCCTCCAATCAAGAGGTAGTTAAGCTACCAGGGCCGTCTCTTGGCTTGAAACCTACTCTCCATTCACGACTTAAGCTCAGCCGCGGTCGAAGGGTCATCATAACCGGTCAATCGATAAGGACACGGAAGAGACCGAACACTGGGAACAAGATAGTTGAACGAGCATCGAGGTGTTATGTCAACAACACTGGAAGTTTACCTCCTGGTCAACAATTCTAATGCATGGGATGCCTTGTCTTCGATGTCTTGAACATTCGCAGTTGGCTCTTTAAGCTTGGAGCAACACGCTTCCGCAAGCTTCAGTGCTTCTTCCCACTGACTCGTTGATTTGTGCGGGGTTTTCTTATGACGAAACTTTTGCTACATGTTCAATAGTCAGTTCCGTCAACAATGATAGATTTAGAATCAACCTTGTCCTCTGTCTTTGGTTGTGTGATCTGCTCTACGGGAGACGAGGCTAGTGAAGAAACCTACACAATGAGATCATTTTGACACTGCATGCGGCGTAGACACTAACATCCCCGCTGACTGCCCTCACTTGGCTCTTGTTGATGATGGCTTGAAGACCCATCACATATGCAGTCAAGATGACGCTGATAGTTTATTGGTGACTTACAGAAAAACATTTTAGCTAGAAACAATTCATACATGGATCAGATACGCACCGTGTATCATGTCGGAGAATGAGACATCCCTCGTGACATTGACATCTAAAGTCTCGTCGAAGGAGAATTCATTGGCAGTGGGGTCATACGAGTAAAATTGGAATGTAGTGAGATCAGTGAGCATGCCAAAGATACGCAAGCCTTCAAAATCGGCTGTCTTGTTTGCTTTGGCTGCAGCTGGATACTGTCTCAGCAAGGGGAAAGAACGATCGTAGAACACGTACAAAGAAGATCAAGAAACAGTTGGGCTAAATTATCGTCGGTTGGCATGTTGAGCTTCAACTCAACAACCAAAATAAGAATCCCGCCGACCATTAAGATCTAATAAAATGTCAGAAGTAGAACCACCGGAGGCAGGAAGTTACTTACCTCATGTTCGACGTCTCCCCCAGTCGAGTACTCAGTCTCCAGCATAGCTTGCTCCGGCTTGTCGATTACTTGGCCTTGAAATAGAGCCAAAACTGGGACAAGATACTACATATTCCAGTTGTGAAAAGCGGTTCAGGGGCGCAATAGAACCAGAGGCGTACTGGGTCCAAAATCCTGACTCTTGCCTCCTCTCTTGTCTGTTGCATTCTCTCCCGATATACATCAAGTGTACGCCATGCCGATTCAAAGATAGGAAGTAAAAAACTACAACTACGTATACTGATAAACCAGAGGGTAGACTTCGCTTGCAAGTGCAGAGCGAAGTTTCGACTGGGGAGTCTCATCAGTATCCTCTAGTATTTATACAATTTGAAACAATAAATCGAAAAATAGAAATATTGCCTCGGGTATTCGCCTTTAGCGATTACCGAGCAGAAAGAACAATAACCAGTACACGCACCACTCAGCGACGACAGTCGCCGAGCAGCTCAGTAAGCTGAAACACTCACCTGAGTAAGCAGAACAGAAATTCCACCAATCGCGAAACTCGCTCGCGCTGCGGATCGGGCACGATGCCCGGCCTACTGAGTAAGCCCGAGTAACAAACAATAAGAAAGGGGCTCGTGGTGGTACACGATGCCCGAAGACAGCGGTTAAACTGCCAACAATGACTCAACTTGACATTAATAGTAGTAAGTTTGTGACTCTGTCCACTCTAGAGCTAGAAATATCTAGCAATATCTGGAAATGTGATGTTATAAAAGGAGACAAGCCAGACAAAATGTGTCTAAAAGCACTATATACGAAGATGGTATTAAAACACAACCAGCAAATGTGAATAAAACAGGGATAACCACATATTTACAGAGATACCCAGAATGTGATCGATATCTGATACTATTACCATCAGGATCAAGCTTTGATTCCACATTGGAATTTGCGAGTCATGTGAGGGCGTGGGAAATCATATGACATGATTTCTGGGGGTTTTACACCTGTACAATTCTGCTGGTGAAGAGATCTTGGCAAATGGACCAGCGGTTGTGGAGATACCTTACTACACCTCACTCAAATTTCAGGTCACCTTTACACTCACCTGGTCACCTGGTCACCTGGAATCCAGGTGACATACTGAGATGACCCAGGTGACCTATTGTTATCTTGCCTAATGATATGAAGGACAGCTTAATGGTCCATTAAGCTGTTGCAACAAGACCCCCGCTGTTCTCGGCCAATACTGGACGGATTCCCACGATTTCTGGATATTCTGGGAGCTTATGTAAGCATCTCGACCGTACCACCAAATAAGGCAACAGTGTTCCCACGGTCCATTTATGGCAACACAATCCTTAACTGGTCCGTTTCACAATGACCCCCGTCATACGGGGTCAGTTCTGGCCGGATTTGGACGAAACAGCAGATTCAGGGTCCTCAAATGGTATTCTCGGCAGTACAATACCGCGTTTTACCCCGTGCGACCCAGTTGTCCCAAAATGGAAATACGGCATTTCAGCATTCCCCCCTCGTGTCTACATGAATACTGGTCCAATCAACATGGTCTGGGTGGCCAAAAGGGAGGTATTTGGTCCTGTTTGGCAGTACAAATTCAACTGTGGCCATATCTAGACAACTGCACCCGCAACAGCCATGCAAACGTATGGCAGTGCAGAACCAGGGAACAGTGAGTTATGTAAGCAATATACCATATATGGCTTAGTGTTGGCTGAGTCATCTCATTGTATTCTCGGTGTCAGGTGACGTGCCAATTTTCTAAGCAATCCGCAAAGCGGTTGCGTACAAATCCAAGGCGGTGCTTCAAAGCTAGTAGTACTAGTACAATCTATTATAAGCATTTGTAGCAAGTCAACAAAAAAAAATAATCATAAATGGCAATATTGTAGCTGGGGTTTTTGACACCTACGATCACAGCCGTGAGATCCACAAATACAAATAAACAAAAAAATGAATATATTAGCACAGAAAATATATACAGAACCACAACATGCGCAAATATGCAATGAGAGCCTTGTTATCTTGGCAAATTGAAGGGGGGGGTTTTCTGGGACGACGATCGCAGCCACGATGACCACAAATACAAATAAACAAAAGCGACCAGTGTTACTTGGCAAATACATACAATTATCCTATTTATCGTATTATGGCAAGATGTACGATCCTGTTTCTGGTTGCGATTCCATCGCAACGGTCGACAGACGCAAACGGTCAACAACACCCAAATCAGGCAATCTATATTCCTGGTTAGCCACATTAGGTGTCTCGCCTGGTGTCTCGCCAGGGTACATCTTTTTCTCGGAAAATACTCCTAATGATATGAAGGACAGCTTAATGGTCCATTAAGCTGTTCAAACAAGACCCCCGCTGTTCTCGGCCAATACTGGACGGATTCCCTAATGTATATAACGAGTGCTTAATGGTCCATTAAGCTGTTCACTAATGTATATAACGAGTGCTTAATGGTCCATTAAGCTGTTCACTCTTGTTCCCCTCATATCTCAGCCAATCCTGGACGGATTCCCACGATTTTTGGATATTCTGGGAGCTTACGTAAGCAACTAATGATATGAAGGACAGCTTAATGGTCCATTAAGCTGTTGCAACAAGACCCCCGCTGTTCTCGGCCAATACTGGACGGATTCCCACGATTTCTGGATATTCTGGGAGCTTACGTAAGCAACTCGACCGTACCACCAAATAAGGCAACAGTGTTCCCACGGTCCATTTATGGCAACACAATCCGTAACTGGTCCGTTTCACAATGACCCCTGTCATACGGGGTCAGTTCTGGCCGGATTTGGATGAAACAGCAGATTCAGGGTCCTCACATGGTATTCTCGGCAGTACAATACCGCGTTTTACCCCGTGCGACCCAGTTGTCCCAAAATGGAAATACAGCATTTCAGCATTCCCCCCTCGTATCTACATGAATACTGGACCAATCAACATGGTCTGGGTGGCCAAAGGGGAGGTATTTGGTACTGTTTGGCAGTACAAATTCAACTGTGGCCATATCTGGACAACTGCACCCGCAACAGCCATGCAAACGTATGGCAGTGCAGAACCAGTGAACAGTGAGTTATGTAAGCAATATACCATATATGGCTTAGTGTTGGCTGAGTCATCTCATTGTATTCTCGGTGTCAGGTGACGTGCCAATTTTCTAAGCAATCCGCGAAGCGGTTGCGTACAAATCCAAGGCGGTGCTGAAGGCTAGTAGTACTATTACAATCTATTATAAGCATTTGTAGCAAGTCAACAAAAAAAAATAATGATAAATGGCAATATTGTAACTGGGGTTTTTGACACCTACGATGACAGCCATGACATCCACAAATACAAATAAACACAAAAATTTATATAGTAGCACAGAAAATATATACAGAACCACAACATGCGCAAATATGCAATGAGAGCCTTGTTATCTTGGCAAATTGAAGGGGGGGGTTTTCTGGGACGACGATCGCAGCCACGATGACCACAAATACAAATAAACAAAAGCGACCAGTGATACATGGCAAATACAGACAATTATCCTGTTTATCGTATTATGGCAAGGTGTACGATCCTGTTTCTGGTTGCGATTCCATCGCAACGGTCGACAGACGCAAACGGTCAACGACACCCAAACATGGCAATCCATATTCCTGGTTAGCCACATTAGGTGTCTCGCCTGGTGTCTCGCCAGGGTACATCTTTTTCTCGGAAAATACTCCTTACAGATATACAGACAGTATTTATTCAATGCGATCCTGATTGTTATCTTGGCAAATTGAAGGGGGGGGTTTTCTGGGACGACGATCGCAGCCACGATGACCACAAATACAAATAAACAAAAGCGACCAGTGATACATGGCAAATACAGACAATTATCCTGTTTATCGTATTATGGCAAGGTGTACGATCCTGTTTCTGGTTGCGATTCCATCGCAACGGTCGACAGACGCAAACGGTCAACGACACCCAAACATGGCAATCCATATTCCTGGTTAGCCACATTAGGTGTCTCGCCTGGTGTCTCGCCAGGGTACATCTTTTTCTCGGAAAATACTCCTTACAGATATACAGACAGTATTTATTCAATGCGATCCTGATTGTTATCTTGGCAAATTGAAGGGGGGGGTTTTCTGGGACGACGATCGCAGCCACGATGACCACAAATACAAATAAACAAAAGCGACCAGTGATACATGGCAAATACAGACAATTATCCTGTTTATCGTATTATGGCAAGGTGTACGATCCTGTTTCTGGTTGCGATTCCATCGCAACGGTCGACAGACGCAAACGGTCAACGACACCCAAACATGGCAATCCATATTCCTGGTTAGCCACATTAGGTGTCTCGCCTGGTGTCTCGCCAGGGTACATCTTTTTCTCGGAAAATACTCCTTACAGATATACAGACAGTATTTATTCAATGCGATCCTGATTGTTATCTTGGCAAATTGAAGGGGGGGGTTTTCTGGGACGACGATCGCAGCCACGATGACCACAAATACAAATAAACAAAAGCGACCAGTGATACATGGCAAATACAGACAATTATCCTGTTTATCGTATTATGGCAAGGTGTACGATCCTGTTTCTGGTTGCGATTCCATCGCAACGGTCGACAGACGCAAACGGTCAACGACACCCAAACATGGCAATCCATATTCCTGGTTAGCCACATTAGGTGTCTCGCCTGGTGTCTCGCCAGGGTACATCTTTTTCTCGGAAAATACTCCTTACAGATATACAGACAGTATTTATTCAATGCGATCCTGATTGTTATCTTGGCAAATTGAAGGGGGGGGTTTTCTGGGACGACGATCGCAGCCACGATGACCACAAATACAAATAAACAAAAGCGACCAGTGATACATGGCAAATACAGACAATTATCCTGTTTATCGTATTATGGCAAGGTGTACGATCCTGTTTCTGGTTGCGATTCCATCGCAACGGTCGACAGACGCAAACGGTCAACGACACCCAAACATGGCAATCCATATTCCTGGTTAGCCACATTAGGTGTCTCGCCTGGTGTCTCGCCAGGGTACATCTTTTTCTCGGAAAATACTCCTTACAGATATACAGACAGTATTTATTCAATGCGATCCTGATTGTTATCTTGGCAAATTGAAGGGGGGGGTTTTCTGGGACGACGATCGCAGCCACGATGACCACAAATACAAATAAACAAAAGCGACCAGTGATACATGGCAAATACAGACAATTATCCTGTTTATCGTATTATGGCAAGGTGTACGATCCTGTTTCTGGTTGCGATTCCATCGCAACGGTCGACAGACGCAAACGGTCAACGACACCCAAACATGGCAATCCATATTCCTGGTTAGCCACATTAGGTGTCTCGCCTGGTGTCTCGCCAGGGTACATCTTTTTCTCGGAAAATACTCCTTACAGATATACAGACAGTATTTATTCAATGCGATCCTGATTGTTATCTTGGCAAATTGAAGGGGGGGGTTTTCTGGGACGACGATCGCAGCCACGATGACCACAAATACAAATAAACAAAAGCGACCAGTGATACATGGCAAATACAGACAATTATCCTGTTTATCGTATTATGGCAAGGTGTACGATCCTGTTTCTGGTTGCGATTCCATCGCAACGGTCGACAGACGCAAACGGTCAACGACACCCAAACATGGCAATCCATATTCCTGGTTAGCCACATTAGGTGTCTCGCCTGGTGTCTCGCCAGGGTACATCTTTTTCTCGGAAAATACTCCTTACAGATATACAGACAGTATTTATTCAATGCGATCCTGATTGTTATCTTGGCAAATTGAAGGGGGGGGTTTTCTGGGACGACGATCGCAGCCACGATGACCACAAATACAAATAAACAAAAGCGACCAGTGATACATGGCAAATACAGACAATTATCCTGTTTATCGTATTATGGCAAGGTGTACGATCCTGTTTCTGGTTGCGATTCCATCGCAACGGTCGACAGACGCAAACGGTCAACGACACCCAAACATGGCAATCCATATTCCTGGTTAGCCACATTAGGTGTCTCGCCTGGTGTCTCGCCAGGGTACATCTTTTTCTCGGAAAATACTCCTTACAGATATACAGACAGTATTTATTCAATGCGATCCTGATTGTTATCTTGGCAAATTGAAGGGGGGGGTTTTCTGGGACGACGATCGCAGCCACGATGACCACAAATACAAATAAACAAAAGCGACCAGTGATACATGGCAAATACAGACAATTATCCTGTTTATCGTATTATGGCAAGGTGTACGATCCTGTTTCTGGTTGCGATTCCATCGCAACGGTCGACAGACGCAAACGGTCAACGACACCCAAACATGGCAATCCATATTCCTGGTTAGCCACATTAGGTGTCTCGCCTGGTGTCTCGCCAGGGTACATCTTTTTCTCGGAAAATACTCCTTACAGATATACAGACAGTATTTATTCAATGCGATCCTGATTGTTATCTTGGCAAATTGAAGGGGGGGGTTTTCTGGGACGACGATCGCAGCCACGATGACCACAAATACAAATAAACAAAAGCGACCAGTGATACATGGCAAATACAGACAATTATCCTGTTTATCGTATTATGGCAAGGTGTACGATCCTGTTTCTGGTTGCGATTCCATCGCAACGGTCGACAGACGCAAACGGTCAACGACACCCAAACATGGCAATCCATATTCCTGGTTAGCCACATTAGGTGTCTCGCCTGGTGTCTCGCCAGGGTACATCTTTTTCTCGGAAAATACTCCTTACAGATATACAGACAGTATTTATTCAATGCGATCCTGATTGTTATCTTGGCAAATTGAAGGGGGGGGTTTTCTGGGACGACGATCGCAGCCACGATGACCACAAATACAAATAAACAAAAGCGACCAGTGATACATGGCAAATACAGACAATTATCCTGTTTATCGTATTATGGCAAGGTGTACGATCCTGTTTCTGGTTGCGATTCCATCGCAACGGTCGACAGACGCAAACGGTCAACGACACCCAAACATGGCAATCCATATTCCTGGTTAGCCACATTAGGTGTCTCGCCTGGTGTCTCGCCAGGGTACATCTTTTTCTCGGAAAATACTCCTTACAGATATACAGACAGTATTTATTCAATGCGATCCTGATTGTTATCTTGGCAAATTGAAGGGGGGGGTTTTCTGGGACGACGATCGCAGCCACGATGACCACAAATACAAATAAACAAAAGCGACCAGTGATACATGGCAAATACAGACAATTATCCTGTTTATCGTATTATGGCAAGGTGTACGATCCTGTTTCTGGTTGCGATTCCATCGCAACGGTCGACAGACGCAAACGGTCAACGACACCCAAACATGGCAATCCATATTCCTGGTTAGCCACATTAGGTGTCTCGCCTGGTGTCTCGCCAGGGTACATCTTTTTCTCGGAAAATACTCCTTACAGATATACAGACAGTATTTATTCAATGCGATCCTGATTGTTATCTTGGCAAATTGAAGGGGGGGGTTTTCTGGGACGACGATCGCAGCCACGATGACCACAAATACAAATAAACAAAAGCGACCAGTGATACATGGCAAATACAGACAATTATCCTGTTTATCGTATTATGGCAAGGTGTACGATCCTGTTTCTGGTTGCGATTCCATCGCAACGGTCGACAGACGCAAACGGTCAACGACACCCAAACATGGCAATCCATATTCCTGGTTAGCCACATTAGGTGTCTCGCCTGGTGTCTCGCCAGGGTACATCTTTTTCTCGGAAAATACTCCTTACAGATATACAGACAGTATTTATTCAATGCGATCCTGATTGTTATCTTGGCAAATTGAAGGGGGGGGTTTTCTGGGACGACGATCGCAGCCACGATGACCACAAATACAAATAAACAAAAGCGACCAGTGATACATGGCAAATACAGACAATTATCCTGTTTATCGTATTATGGCAAGGTGTACGATCCTGTTTCTGGTTGCGATTCCATCGCAACGGTCGACAGACGCAAACGGTCAACGACACCCAAACATGGCAATCCATATTCCTGGTTAGCCACATTAGGTGTCTCGCCTGGTGTCTCGCCAGGGTACATCTTTTTCTCGGAAAATACTCCTTACAGATATACAGACAGTATTTATTCAATGCGATCCTGATTGTTATCTTGGCAAATTGAAGGGGGGGGTTTTCTGGGACGACGATCGCAGCCACGATGACCACAAATACAAATAAACAAAAGCGACCAGTGATACATGGCAAATACAGACAATTATCCTGTTTATCGTATTATGGCAAGGTGTACGATCCTGTTTCTGGTTGCGATTCCATCGCAACGGTCGACAGACGCAAACGGTCAACGACACCCAAACATGGCAATCCATATTCCTGGTTAGCCACATTAGGTGTCTCGCCTGGTGTCTCGCCAGGGTACATCTTTTTCTCGGAAAATACTCCTTACAGATATACAGACAGTATTTATTCAATGCGATCCTGATTGTTATCTTGGCAAATTGAAGGGGGGGGTTTTCTGGGACGACGATCGCAGCCACGATGACCACAAATACAAATAAACAAAAGCGACCAGTGATACATGGCAAATACAGACAATTATCCTGTTTATCGTATTATGGCAAGGTGTACGATCCTGTTTCTGGTTGCGATTCCATCGCAACGGTCGACAGACGCAAACGGTCAACGACACCCAAACATGGCAATCCATATTCCTGGTTAGCCACATTAGGTGTCTCGCCTGGTGTCTCGCCAGGGTACATCTTTTTCTCGGAAAATACTCCTTACAGATATACAGACAGTATTTATTCAATGCGATCCTGATTGTTATCTTGGCAAATTGAAGGGGGGGGTTTTCTGGGACGACGATCGCAGCCACGATGACCACAAATACAAATAAACAAAAGCGACCAGTGATACATGGCAAATACAGACAATTATCCTGTTTATCGTATTATGGCAAGGTGTACGATCCTGTTTCTGGTTGCGATTCCATCGCAACGGTCGACAGACGCAAACGGTCAACGACACCCAAACATGGCAATCCATATTCCTGGTTAGCCACATTAGGTGTCTCGCCTGGTGTCTCGCCAGGGTACATCTTTTTCTCGGAAAATACTCCTTACAGATATACAGACAGTATTTATTCAATGCGATCCTGATTGTTATCTTGGCAAATTGAAGGGGGGGGTTTTCTGGGACGACGATCGCAGCCACGATGACCACAAATACAAATAAACAAAAGCGACCAGTGATACATGGCAAATACAGACAATTATCCTGTTTATCGTATTATGGCAAGGTGTACGATCCTGTTTCTGGTTGCGATTCCATCGCAACGGTCGACAGACGCAAACGGTCAACGACACCCAAACATGGCAATCCATATTCCTGGTTAGCCACATTAGGTGTCTCGCCTGGTGTCTCGCCAGGGTACATCTTTTTCTCGGAAAATACTCCTTACAGATATACAGACAGTATTTATTCAATGCGATCCTGATTGTTATCTTGGCAAATTGAAGGGGGGGGTTTTCTGGGACGACGATCGCAGCCACGATGACCACAAATACAAATAAACAAAAGCGACCAGTGATACATGGCAAATACAGACAATTATCCTGTTTATCGTATTATGGCAAGGTGTACGATCCTGTTTCTGGTTGCGATTCCATCGCAACGGTCGACAGACGCAAACGGTCAACGACACCCAAACATGGCAATCCATATTCCTGGTTAGCCACATTAGGTGTCTCGCCTGGTGTCTCGCCAGGGTACATCTTTTTCTCGGAAAATACTCCTTACAGATATACAGACAGTATTTATTCAATGCGATCCTGATTGTTATCTTGGCAAATTGAAGGGGGGGGTTTTCTGGGACGACGATCGCAGCCACGATGACCACAAATACAAATAAACAAAAGCGACCAGTGATACATGGCAAATACAGACAATTATCCTGTTTATCGTATTATGGCAAGGTGTACGATCCTGTTTCTGGTTGCGATTCCATCGCAACGGTCGACAGACGCAAACGGTCAACGACACCCAAACATGGCAATCCATATTCCTGGTTAGCCACATTAGGTGTCTCGCCTGGTGTCTCGCCAGGGTACATCTTTTTCTCGGAAAATACTCCTTACAGATATACAGACAGTATTTATTCAATGCGATCCTGATTGTTATCTTGGCAAATTGAAGGGGGGGGTTTTCTGGGACGACGATCGCAGCCACGATGACCACAAATACAAATAAACAAAAGCGACCAGTGATACATGGCAAATACAGACAATTATCCTGTTTATCGTATTATGGCAAGGTGTACGATCCTGTTTCTGGTTGCGATTCCATCGCAACGGTCGACAGACGCAAACGGTCAACGACACCCAAACATGGCAATCCATATTCCTGGTTAGCCACATTAGGTGTCTCGCCTGGTGTCTCGCCAGGGTACATCTTTTTCTCGGAAAATACTCCTTACAGATATACAGACAGTATTTATTCAATGCGATCCTGATTGTTATCTTGGCAAATTGAAGGGGGGGGTTTTCTGGGACGACGATCGCAGCCACGATGACCACAAATACAAATAAACAAAAGCGACCAGTGATACATGGCAAATACAGACAATTATCCTGTTTATCGTATTATGGCAAGGTGTACGATCCTGTTTCTGGTTGCGATTCCATCGCAACGGTCGACAGACGCAAACGGTCAACGACACCCAAACATGGCAATCCATATTCCTGGTTAGCCACATTAGGTGTCTCGCCTGGTGTCTCGCCAGGGTACATCTTTTTCTCGGAAAATACTCCTTACAGATATACAGACAGTATTTATTCAATGCGATCCTGATTGTTATCTTGGCAAATTGAAGGGGGGGGTTTTCTGGGACGACGATCGCAGCCACGATGACCACAAATACAAATAAACAAAAGCGACCAGTGATACATGGCAAATACAGACAATTATCCTGTTTATCGTATTATGGCAAGGTGTACGATCCTGTTTCTGGTTGCGATTCCATCGCAACGGTCGACAGACGCAAACGGTCAACGACACCCAAACATGGCAATCCATATTCCTGGTTAGCCACATTAGGTGTCTCGCCTGGTGTCTCGCCAGGGTACATCTTTTTCTCGGAAAATACTCCTTACAGATATACAGACAGTATTTATTCAATGCGATCCTGATTGTTATCTTGGCAAATTGAAGGGGGGGGTTTTCTGGGACGACGATCGCAGCCACGATGACCACAAATACAAATAAACAAAAGCGACCAGTGATACATGGCAAATACAGACAATTATCCTGTTTATCGTATTATGGCAAGGTGTACGATCCTGTTTCTGGTTGCGATTCCATCGCAACGGTCGACAGACGCAAACGGTCAACGACACCCAAACATGGCAATCCATATTCCTGGTTAGCCACATTAGGTGTCTCGCCTGGTGTCTCGCCAGGGTACATCTTTTTCTCGGAAAATACTCCTTACAGATATACAGACAGTATTTATTCAATGCGATCCTGATTGTTATCTTGGCAAATTGAAGGGGGGGGTTTTCTGGGACGACGATCGCAGCCACGATGACCACAAATACAAATAAACAAAAGCGACCAGTGATACATGGCAAATACAGACAATTATCCTGTTTATCGTATTATGGCAAGGTGTACGATCCTGTTTCTGGTTGCGATTCCATCGCAACGGTCGACAGACGCAAACGGTCAACGACACCCAAACATGGCAATCCATATTCCTGGTTAGCCACATTAGGTGTCTCGCCTGGTGTCTCGCCAGGGTACATCTTTTTCTCGGAAAATACTCCTTACAGATATACAGACAGTATTTATTCAATGCGATCCTGATTGTTATCTTGGCAAATTGAAGGGGGGGGTTTTCTGGGACGACGATCGCAGCCACGATGACCACAAATACAAATAAACAAAAGCGACCAGTGATACATGGCAAATACAGACAATTATCCTGTTTATCGTATTATGGCAAGGTGTACGATCCTGTTTCTGGTTGCGATTCCATCGCAACGGTCGACAGACGCAAACGGTCAACGACACCCAAACATGGCAATCCATATTCCTGGTTAGCCACATTAGGTGTCTCGCCTGGTGTCTCGCCAGGGTACATCTTTTTCTCGGAAAATACTCCTTACAGATATACAGACAGTATTTATTCAATGCGATCCTGATTGTTATCTTGGCAAATTGAAGGGGGGGGTTTTCTGGGACGACGATCGCAGCCACGATGACCACAAATACAAATAAACAAAAGCGACCAGTGATACATGGCAAATACAGACAATTATCCTGTTTATCGTATTATGGCAAGGTGTACGATCCTGTTTCTGGTTGCGATTCCATCGCAACGGTCGACAGACGCAAACGGTCAACGACACCCAAACATGGCAATCCATATTCCTGGTTAGCCACATTAGGTGTCTCGCCTGGTGTCTCGCCAGGGTACATCTTTTTCTCGGAAAATACTCCTTACAGATATACAGACAGTATTTATTCAATGCGATCCTGATTGTTATCTTGGCAAATTGAAGGGGGGGGTTTTCTGGGACGACGATCGCAGCCACGATGACCACAAATACAAATAAACAAAAGCGACCAGTGATACATGGCAAATACAGACAATTATCCTGTTTATCGTATTATGGCAAGGTGTACGATCCTGTTTCTGGTTGCGATTCCATCGCAACGGTCGACAGACGCAAACGGTCAACGACACCCAAACATGGCAATCCATATTCCTGGTTAGCCACATTAGGTGTCTCGCCTGGTGTCTCGCCAGGGTACATCTTTTTCTCGGAAAATACTCCTTACAGATATACAGACAGTATTTATTCAATGCGATCCTGATTGTTATCTTGGCAAATTGAAGGGGGGGGTTTTCTGGGACGACGATCGCAGCCACGATGACCACAAATACAAATAAACAAAAGCGACCAGTGATACATGGCAAATACAGACAATTATCCTGTTTATCGTATTATGGCAAGGTGTACGATCCTGTTTCTGGTTGCGATTCCATCGCAACGGTCGACAGACGCAAACGGTCAACGACACCCAAACATGGCAATCCATATTCCTGGTTAGCCACATTAGGTGTCTCGCCTGGTGTCTCGCCAGGGTACATCTTTTTCTCGGAAAATACTCCTTACAGATATACAGACAGTATTTATTCAATGCGATCCTGATTGTTATCTTGGCAAATTGAAGGGGGGGGTTTTCTGGGACGACGATCGCAGCCACGATGACCACAAATACAAATAAACAAAAGCGACCAGTGATACATGGCAAATACAGACAATTATCCTGTTTATCGTATTATGGCAAGGTGTACGATCCTGTTTCTGGTTGCGATTCCATCGCAACGGTCGACAGACGCAAACGGTCAACGACACCCAAACATGGCAATCCATATTCCTGGTTAGCCACATTAGGTGTCTCGCCTGGTGTCTCGCCAGGGTACATCTTTTTCTCGGAAAATACTCCTTACAGATATACAGACAGTATTTATTCAATGCGATCCTGATTGTTATCTTGGCAAATTGAAGGGGGGGGTTTTCTGGGACGACGATCGCAGCCACGATGACCACAAATACAAATAAACAAAAGCGACCAGTGATACATGGCAAATACAGACAATTATCCTGTTTATCGTATTATGGCAAGGTGTACGATCCTGTTTCTGGTTGCGATTCCATCGCAACGGTCGACAGACGCAAACGGTCAACGACACCCAAACATGGCAATCCATATTCCTGGTTAGCCACATTAGGTGTCTCGCCTGGTGTCTCGCCAGGGTACATCTTTTTCTCGGAAAATACTCCTTACAGATATACAGACAGTATTTATTCAATGCGATCCTGATTGTTATCTTGGCAAATTGAAGGGGGGGGTTTTCTGGGACGACGATCGCAGCCACGATGACCACAAATACAAATAAACAAAAGCGACCAGTGATACATGGCAAATACAGACAATTATCCTGTTTATCGTATTATGGCAAGGTGTACGATCCTGTTTCTGGTTGCGATTCCATCGCAACGGTCGACAGACGCAAACGGTCAACGACACCCAAACATGGCAATCCATATTCCTGGTTAGCCACATTAGGTGTCTCGCCTGGTGTCTCGCCAGGGTACATCTTTTTCTCGGAAAATACTCCTTACAGATATACAGACAGTATTTATTCAATGCGATCCTGATTGTTATCTTGGCAAATTGAAGGGGGGGGTTTTCTGGGACGACGATCGCAGCCACGATGACCACAAATACAAATAAACAAAAGCGACCAGTGATACATGGCAAATACAGACAATTATCCTGTTTATCGTATTATGGCAAGGTGTACGATCCTGTTTCTGGTTGCGATTCCATCGCAACGGTCGACAGACGCAAACGGTCAACGACACCCAAACATGGCAATCCATATTCCTGGTTAGCCACATTAGGTGTCTCGCCTGGTGTCTCGCCAGGGTACATCTTTTTCTCGGAAAATACTCCTTACAGATATACAGACAGTATTTATTCAATGCGATCCTGATTGTTATCTTGGCAAATTGAAGGGGGGGGTTTTCTGGGACGACGATCGCAGCCACGATGACCACAAATACAAATAAACAAAAGCGACCAGTGATACATGGCAAATACAGACAATTATCCTGTTTATCGTATTATGGCAAGGTGTACGATCCTGTTTCTGGTTGCGATTCCATCGCAACGGTCGACAGACGCAAACGGTCAACGACACCCAAACATGGCAATCCATATTCCTGGTTAGCCACATTAGGTGTCTCGCCTGGTGTCTCGCCAGGGTACATCTTTTTCTCGGAAAATACTCCTTACAGATATACAGACAGTATTTATTCAATGCGATCCTGATTGTTATCTTGGCAAATTGAAGGGGGGGGTTTTCTGGGACGACGATCGCAGCCACGATGACCACAAATACAAATAAACAAAAGCGACCAGTGATACATGGCAAATACAGACAATTATCCTGTTTATCGTATTATGGCAAGGTGTACGATCCTGTTTCTGGTTGCGATTCCATCGCAACGGTCGACAGACGCAAACGGTCAACGACACCCAAACATGGCAATCCATATTCCTGGTTAGCCACATTAGGTGTCTCGCCTGGTGTCTCGCCAGGGTACATCTTTTTCTCGGAAAATACTCCTTACAGATATACAGACAGTATTTATTCAATGCGATCCTGATTGTTATCTTGGCAAATTGAAGGGGGGGGTTTTCTGGGACGACGATCGCAGCCACGATGACCACAAATACAAATAAACAAAAGCGACCAGTGATACATGGCAAATACAGACAATTATCCTGTTTATCGTATTATGGCAAGGTGTACGATCCTGTTTCTGGTTGCGATTCCATCGCAACGGTCGACAGACGCAAACGGTCAACGACACCCAAACATGGCAATCCATATTCCTGGTTAGCCACATTAGGTGTCTCGCCTGGTGTCTCGCCAGGGTACATCTTTTTCTCGGAAAATACTCCTTACAGATATACAGACAGTATTTATTCAATGCGATCCTGATTGTTATCTTGGCAAATTGAAGGGGGGGGTTTTCTGGGACGACGATCGCAGCCACGATGACCACAAATACAAATAAACAAAAGCGACCAGTGATACATGGCAAATACAGACAATTATCCTGTTTATCGTATTATGGCAAGGTGTACGATCCTGTTTCTGGTTGCGATTCCATCGCAACGGTCGACAGACGCAAACGGTCAACGACACCCAAACATGGCAATCCATATTCCTGGTTAGCCACATTAGGTGTCTCGCCTGGTGTCTCGCCAGGGTACATCTTTTTCTCGGAAAATACTCCTTACAGATATACAGACAGTATTTATTCAATGCGATCCTGATTGTTATCTTGGCAAATTGAAGGGGGGGGTTTTCTGGGACGACGATCGCAGCCACGATGACCACAAATACAAATAAACAAAAGCGACCAGTGATACATGGCAAATACAGACAATTATCCTGTTTATCGTATTATGGCAAGGTGTACGATCCTGTTTCTGGTTGCGATTCCATCGCAACGGTCGACAGACGCAAACGGTCAACGACACCCAAACATGGCAATCCATATTCCTGGTTAGCCACATTAGGTGTCTCGCCTGGTGTCTCGCCAGGGTACATCTTTTTCTCGGAAAATACTCCTTACAGATATACAGACAGTATTTATTCAATGCGATCCTGATTGTTATCTTGGCAAATTGAAGGGGGGGGTTTTCTGGGACGACGATCGCAGCCACGATGACCACAAATACAAATAAACAAAAGCGACCAGTGATACATGGCAAATACAGACAATTATCCTGTTTATCGTATTATGGCAAGGTGTACGATCCTGTTTCTGGTTGCGATTCCATCGCAACGGTCGACAGACGCAAACGGTCAACGACACCCAAACATGGCAATCCATATTCCTGGTTAGCCACATTAGGTGTCTCGCCTGGTGTCTCGCCAGGGTACATCTTTTTCTCGGAAAATACTCCTTACAGATATACAGACAGTATTTATTCAATGCGATCCTGATTGTTATCTTGGCAAATTGAAGGGGGGGGTTTTCTGGGACGACGATCGCAGCCACGATGACCACAAATACAAATAAACAAAAGCGACCAGTGATACATGGCAAATACAGACAATTATCCTGTTTATCGTATTATGGCAAGGTGTACGATCCTGTTTCTGGTTGCGATTCCATCGCAACGGTCGACAGACGCAAACGGTCAACGACACCCAAACATGGCAATCCATATTCCTGGTTAGCCACATTAGGTGTCTCGCCTGGTGTCTCGCCAGGGTACATCTTTTTCTCGGAAAATACTCCTTACAGATATACAGACAGTATTTATTCAATGCGATCCTGATTGTTATCTTGGCAAATTGAAGGGGGGGGTTTTCTGGGACGACGATCGCAGCCACGATGACCACAAATACAAATAAACAAAAGCGACCAGTGATACATGGCAAATACAGACAATTATCCTGTTTATCGTATTAGTTAGTTAGGTTAGTTAGTTAGTTAGTTAGTTAGTTAGTTAGTTAGTTAGTTAGTTAGGAAGTATTTTCTATACAACTACTATACTGATGAACCAGAGGGTAGACTGCTCGTCGATAACGAGCGAACAGTTTCGACTGGGGAGTCTCTTCAGTATCCTCTAGTATTTATACAATTGAAACAAAAAGTACGAAAAAGTACAAATTGCACGCGCGACAACTTTAAAGTCGATCGCCGTCTGAAAGAACAATAACCACTACACGCACAACTCGGCGACGACAGTCGCCGAGCAGGATAAGTAAGCTGAAACACTTGAATGAATAAGCAAAACAAGTTCGCAGCCAATCGCGAAAGTCGCGTATGCTGCGCATCGGGCAGTTAGTTAGGGTTAGTTAGTTAGTTAGTTAGGTTAGGTTAGTTAGGTTAGTTAGGTTAGTTAGGTTAGGTTAGGTTAGTTAGGTTAGTTAGGTTAGTTAGGTTAGTTAGGTTAGTTAGGTTAGTTAGTTTTAGTTAGGTTAGTTAGGTTAGGTTAGTTAGGTTAG
>OY741992.2:0-141637 GCA_963555575.2 Hygrocybe coccinea
CTAACTAACTAACCTAACTAACCTAACTAACTAACTAACTAACCCTAACCTAACCTAACCTAACCTAACTAACCTAACTAACCTAACTAACTAACCTAACTAACTAACTAACTAACCTAACCTAACTAACTAACCTAACTAACTAACCTAACTAACCTAACTAACTAACTAACCTAACCTAACTCTAACCCAACCGAACCCTAACTCGCTAACCCTAACCGGTTCTAACCAGTACATTAAGAACATAAGCTAACCCTAAGTGAACCGGGTGCCTTCTAAGGAAGTAGCCTAACCCGAGACTCAGTACGGCGACGGCCGCTAAGTGGGTTTTAATTGCCGACACTCGCGGGTGTCGGTCCCCGGCTTAAAGCCGATCGGCCGCTTGTCGGCTTGTCGGCCGCGGTCGGGTTTACCATCGGTTTGCTGCGGCTTACCGGAGCTCTGTCAAAGGTCACGTGATGTCCTTATAAGGATAACCCTATACCCTATATGACTCGCGGTTTTCATTTCCGCGCGCATCGGTTGTTTCACTATTGTTAGATTGGTAATTCGACCCGCTTAGCTTACGCGTACCACCGCGAGGCTATACGGCTTATTGTTTCTTACTCGGTCTTGCTCAGCAAGCCGGGCAACGTGCCCGAACCGCAGCAGCGGCTTAAATGCCATTGGCGGTTACTTGGCGGCTTACTCAGGTGAGTGCGTTTCAGCTTACTGATGCTCTGCCGGCTTCTGTCGAAGCCGGTGGAACGTGTACTGGTTATTGTTCTTTCATGCCGGTTAAACCGCTCAAGGCGGCTTCCGGATACTTTGTCTTTTCTCGGACAAAGTGTTTCAAATTGTATAAATACTAGAGGATACTGATGAGACTCCCCAGTCGAAACTTCGCTCTTCAGTTGAAAGCGAAGTCTACCCTCTGGTTTATCAGTATACGTAGTTGTAGTTTTTTACTTCCTAACCTCACATACTACCAATCCCCCGCCTCTGCCAACCATGCCCAGCACTTCGTCCGCCGTCGCCCCCCCATCCCGTGTAGTACGGGACGTTACTCGTGGCCTCTCGCCCGCCTCGTTTGGCGCCTCCATGCAAGCAGGCGCCAACTCATCTCTTGTACGTGTCTCCGCCTCAGCCCGTGCTAAATCGGTGGTGGAAGTTATAGAGATGATCCAGATGAACTACCGAGAGCAGCTTCGGCCGCTCTTGGTGGAGCTTGCCGCGACAGCCTCCAAACTGTCCGGTGTGGATGCTTCAGTTACCAAACTGAAGACCCACAAGGCCGCGGGAACGTGGCCCCCCCAGCTTGCTGGGATGAAAGCTCCGATTTTCCAGATCACCCGAAGCTTCGAGGAAGCTACGGGGACTGGTGCGCTAGTCAAGGAACTGGCTGATAAACATCAGCAGTACCGCCTCTCGGTCCTCGAGGCTGCCATCAGCCTCAAGGAACTTGAACTAGCACATCTAAACTCCAGGCTCGAGCCGTCGTCATATATGGCGACGGTCATGGAGATAATTGTTGAAAGATACAAGTATGTCCGTGAAGCCTACAAAGAACCCACCTTTGCTCCGGATGGGAGCCTCGGTGACTTTGTGGAGTCGCCCACCTTTAAAGCAGAATTTAAGGCGGTGCGGGAGGATATCCCTATACTTTCTTTCCGAGTCATTGAGATTGCAAAATCTCGACACGTGGCTGAGCAGAAGAAGTTGGAGGACAAGCTCCGTATAAAACAAGACGCCGATGTTGAAATGGGTACATCCACGGCCGCAGACGATGCGGCTCATGATAAAGTGATGAGAATCGTGGAGAAGCGTCTTCGAGAGGCGGGTCTTTCAGACAAAGTGAGTGATCCAGTCTTAGACTGGTGGAACAAACAGAGTCGCTTACTAACAACCGCTGGGGTAGCCGAAGCCCCGCACTGGTGGTTCGAAGGAGAAGAAGAAAGGCCCAAAGAAGTCGAAGAAGGCGAAATCCGGCAAGAAGGGGAAACCCACAGCCGTCGCCTCCGCCAAAAAACGATCAGACAAGAAGGGGAAGCCTTCCGATCGAAAGGGGAAAGGGAAGCAGTCTTAACGAGCATAAACGCTCTTGAGACGGTAAGATTTGATCATCCCTCGACTTACCCTGATGAATTCACGCTGATTCCACGCCCAATTGCTATTAGATTATTACTTTCGACAGTCCCCCCATCAATGTTGGAGGCGGCTCGGTTCAGGTCGATGGTCTTTACGGGGCCGGATGTTTATTTACCAGCGCGATTTCATGTACACATATCTGCAGGACTTAGATATATGTTGTACAATAAACCGAATCCTTCTCTCGTTTTAACCGCGTATGATGACTTCGTAAGAAGACTCAAATGGCAGTTACACTTCCTAGACGATCCTGAGGAAATAAAGAAAGATTCCACTGCATATGATCCTGACTACGATCTCCATTTGCCTAAACACAAGGAACCTCCGGAGATCCGGCCATATATTCAAGCCGGTTTTGATGCTGGACAAGCGTATGTTCGCGAACACGTGAGAAACGCTAAACCACTTCTAAAGCCCCCCAAGCACCGTAGTCTTGTGGAGTTGACCGAATTGAAACAGTTTCTTGATGAAAAACAATATGTTATCACGTTAACTGACAAGAACCTTGGCGCCGCAGTAGTTACTAAGGAATGGATTATTGCAGGAGGTTACAAGTTACTTTCGGACACAAGCAACTATAGAGAGGTTGACTTGGAATATGTAACGAGTAAGATGAAAGTCATTCAGAAAAAGATCGATAAACTTTGCGATCTGAAACTACCCGATGGTTGGTGTATGAAGGATGACTTTCCGCAACTACAGAACTTTTTACGGTCTAAATATCCAAAAGACGATAGTTCCGATTTCGAGCTACCGCAGTTTTATGCGATACCTAAAATACATAAGAAGCCTACAGGCTATCGGCCTATCTGCCCATGTCACTCCTTATTACAGGAGCCATGTTCCAAGGTTGCGAGCAAGTATCTTAAGCCGCTCATTGACAGCTTTCCAACTGTCATTAAAGGTACGAAAGACCTAGCGCAGAAACTTTCGAAAATAAAGATTAACCCCCACCGGAAAATTTATATTGTAACAGGCGACATTGTCGCCTATTACCCTAATATACCCAGAGATCAAGCGATCAAAGTAGTCGGACAACTCTGGAAGAAATGGTGTGATGTTAAGGGTGAACCCGAATGGAAGAGACACGTCGTGTTACAGGCGCTTCTCATCTCTTCGCGTTCGCCTCTATTTATTCAGTACCGCGACAAGTACTACGAACAATTGAAAGGCATCCCTATGGGGGCCGCATGTTCGCCTGACATTGCTAACCTCTACGGAGGAAACTATGAATGGAATCTTGTCGAGAATCCCGACCCACGCATTATTCATTACGGGAGGTACATCGACGACTGTCTGTGTTTATGCTATGCCAATACCAAGGCAGAAGCACTAGAAATAGCAACACAGGTGCACTATCCAGGCGTCGAATTAGACTGGTTAGCGTCGGAATGGAGTGCCCCATTCCTGGATATGTACATATATGTTGACTTCCGTTTCGGAACCATAGAATATAAACCATACCGTAAACCGCTTAACCACATGGAGAGAATCCCATGGGTCTCAAATCACCCGAAAGACGTAAAAAGAGGTACTTTCCTCGGTGAAATGAGTCGCCTTGCCACGATTTGTAGTCGCCCAGACACATACGCAGACGCACTCCGCGATCTTCGCGGTTTGTACATTGCACGTGGTTATCCAAAGGTGCTGCTTGACACTTGGACTGAGAAAAACGTTGCTAAACGGTGGCGCAACCGGTTGGTAGAGCCAATGAGAGACATGAGTCCCGTTTTTGTTCTTAAGTCTGAGTTCAACCCCATGTGGGAAACTTTCAATGTTCACGAACTTCAACAAACCATGGTCAGATCGTGGTTGGAGAGCCGCGATGCGGTTCCCTGGTGTAATCTCGAGGGTCGATGCGCTATTCACAATTATAGCGTAATGCCCATGCCTGACCATATTAGAGCCGACGTTAACAGGCGGCTCGAATCTCTGTATGCCTATAAGGGTGTTGGTAGCGCAACACTCGATAGAACTAGTCGAGGATCCAAGCGAAGGCTGCCTTCGGAGGATCTCACTCAAAGTGTTCTAGATGACTTCCTGTCGGACGGTCGCTGGATTAAGCGCCAACGGTCTGGAGAGGAAAGTCGGGATGATGACGATGTAGCGATGTTCGCGGAAGCGGATTCTGAGAGCGCAGCAATGACTGCGAATGCGGATGAAGTGGAAGTGGACTTGCCCGCGGAGTCTACCCCCCCTGACCTGTCTATATCGTGTCGCTCCGGTGACCAGTCGCTTCCTCGACTTGAGGAACCAGATGGACCTTTTAGCTACTTAGTAGAATGGGAAAGCACGAACGGTCGTGCTAGTTTTGGGCATAAATTAGTCTTTGATATCGCAAAGACAGACTTTTTTTCACGGAGATGGCTAGTCAGTCGAAAACGAACACGCAATATGTTCGATCTCACTAGCGCGTGGCGTAAGTCAATGTTGAAGTTAGATTCTGAAGCGGCACCACTTGCCGACTCGGAAAACGTGGACGGGTGGAACTGAAAGAGCTAACGAGCTCGGTTGCATTCTTAGGCCTCTGATCAAGGAAGAAAAGCTGCAAGCAGCAGCACCTAAGTCTAACCCAACCGAACCCTAACTCGCTAACCCTAACCGGTTCTAACCAGTACATTAAGAACATAAGCTAACCCTAAGTGAACCGGGTGCCTTCTAAGGAAGTAGCCTAACCCGAGACTCAGTACGGCGACGGCCGCTAAGTGGGTTTTAATTGCCGACACTCGCGGGTGTCGGTCCCCGGCTTAAAGCCGATCGGCCGCTTGTCGGCTTGTCGGCCGCGGTCGGGTTTACCATCGGTTTGCTGCGGCTTACCGGAGCTCTGTCAAAGGTCACGTGATGTCCTTATAAGGATAACCCTATACCCTATATGACTCGCGGTTTTCATTTCCGCGCGCATCGGTTGTTTCACTATTGTTAGATTGGTAATTCGACCCGCTTAGCTTACGCGTACCACCGCGAGGCTATACGGCTTATTGTTTCTTACTCGGTCTTGCTCAGCAAGCCGGGCAACGTGCCCGAACCGCAGCAGCGGCTTAAATGCCATTGGCGGTTACTTGGCGGCTTACTCAGGTGAGTGCGTTTCAGCTTACTGATGCTCTGCCGGCTTCTGTCGAAGCCGGTGGAACGTGTACTGGTTATTGTTCTTTCATGCCGGTTAAACCGCTCAAGGCGGCTTCCGGATACTTTGTCTTTTCTCGGACAAAGTGTTTCAAATTGTATAAATACTAGAGGATACTGATGAGACTCCCCAGTCGAAACTTCGCTCTTCAGTTGAAAGCGAAGTCTACCCTCTGGTTTATCAGTATACGTAGTTGTAGTTTTTTACTTCCTAACTAACTAACTAAGTACTTTTTCGTACTTTTTGTTTCAATTGTATAAATACTAGAGGATACTGAAGAGACTCCCCAGTCGAAACTGTTCGCTCGTTATCGACGAGCAGTCTACCCTCTGGTTCATCAGTATAGTAGTTGTATAGAAAATACTTCCTAACCTCACCCCCCTACTCAAATCCAACCATGTCCAGCTCTTCGTCCGCCGTCCCCCCGTCCCGTGTAGTTAAAGACTTCGCTCGTGGACTTTCGCCCGCCTCCTTTGGTGCCGCCACTCAAGCCGGCTCCAATTCGTCACTCGTACGTACTGCTGCCTCAGCTCGAGCTAAATCGGTGGTAGACGTTATAGAGATGATTCAAATGAACTATCGAGAGACGCTTCGGCCTATCTTGATGGGGCTTGCCGGTACAGCTACCAAGCTTGCCGGTGTTCGTTCTTCTGTTACCAAACTCGAGACGAACAAGGCTGCGGGAACGTGGCCCCCCCAGCTTGCTGGGATGAAAGCCCCGATCTTCCAGATCACCCGGAGCTTCGAGGAAGCAACGGGTACTGGTGCGATGATCGCGGAATTTGCTGAGTCACATCAGAAATACCGCATCGCCGTCCTTGACGCCGCGATCAACCTCAAAAACCTTGAGGTTACGCACCTTGAAACTCAACTACGCGCCGAGTCATATATGGCTACGGTGCAGGAACTCATTGTAGCCCGCTACAAAGAGGTCAAAGAGCTCTATAAAGAGCCCACGTTTGCTCCGGACGGGAGCATACTTGAGTATGTTGAGTCCGTCACCTTTAAAGAGGAATATAAGGCGGTTCGCGTTGACATCCCTATACTTACCTTCCGCATACTCGAGATCGCAGCATCTCGACACGTGGTGGAGCAGAAGAAGTTAGAGGAGAAACTACGCATGAAACAAGACGCTGACGTTGATATGGGAAACGCGACCGCGGCTACGGATGCCGCTCATGATAAAGTGATGAGAATGGTCGAAAAGCGTCTTCGCGATGCCGGGATTTCTGACAAAGTAAGTGATCCAGCTTTAGTCTGGTGGAACAAACAATGTCATTTTCTGACCGCTGCTGGGGTAGCCGAAGCCCCGCACTGGTGGTGGGAAGAAACAGAAGAAAGGCCCGAAGAGTTCGAAGCCGAAGAAGGCGAAATCCGGCCAGAAGGGGAAACCCAAGGCCGCCGCCAAGGCAAAGAAACGCTCGGAGAAGGTGAAGAAGCCTTCCGATCGAAAGGGGAAAGGGAAGCAGCAGTAACTTGTATCAAGTTACTCGATAAAGTAAGGTTTGACGCTCCCTCCACATACCCAGATGAACTGACGGTAATACCACGCCCTCTTGCCATTAGGCTGTTACTTTCGACCGTCCCCTCTGCGACTTTAGAGGCGGCACGATTCAGATCGATGGTTTTCACGGGGCCTGGAGTTTTTTTACCGTCTAAATATCATATACACATATCTGTAGGACTCCGGTATATGTTATATAAAAAGCCGAATCCGGCTCTTCTCGTCTCCGCTTTTGACGACTTTGTAAGAAGACTTAAGTGGCAAATTCACTTCTTAGACGACCCAGAAGAGATTAAAAAGGATTCTACCGCATACGATCCTGACTACGACCTCCATCTTCCTAAACACAAGGAGCCTCCGGAGGTTCAAGCGTATATTCAAGCCGGCCTCGATGCAGGACAAGCTTATGTTCTTGAACACTCGAGACAAGCTATACCTCCTCGAAAGCCCAACGAGCACCTCGGTCTCGTGCAGCATGCTGACTTGAAACAGTTTTTGGATGAGAATAAATATGTAATCACATTAACTGACAAGAATCTTGGCGCAGCAGTAGTTACCAAGGAATGGATCATTGCCGGTGGATATAAATTACTATCGGACGCGAACAACTATAGAGAAGTTGACCTCGCATATGTAAATTATAAAATGAAAATCACTCAGAAGAAAATCGATAAACTTTGCGAACTTCGATTACCCGACGGCTGGAGTATGAAGGATGATTTTCCGCAACTGTTAGCGTTCTTGCGATCTAAGTTTCCAAAAGACGATAACGCCGAGTTTGAATTGCCTCAGTTTTATGCAATTCCTAAGATACACAAAAAACCTACGGGTTACCGGCCTATCTGCCCATGTCACTCCTTGTTACAGGAGCCATGCGCTAAAGTTGCGAGCAAGTATTTGAAGCCATTGCTTGATCAGTTCCCCACAATTATTAAAGGAACCAAAGATCTCGCGCAAAAACTTGCGAAAATAAAGATTGATCCCCATCGCAAAATATGGATAGTAACAGGCGATATTGTCGCTTATTACCCAAACATTCCCAGAGATAAAGCCATCAAACATGTTGGCGCACTTTGGAAAAGATGGTGCGATCATGGTGTGGCAGGCTATGAAAAAGAGCCCGAGTGGAAAAGACATGTCGTGTTACAATGTTTGTTAATTGCCGCTCGTTCACCATTATTTATTCAGTACCGTGAAAAATTCTATGAGCAAATCAAAGGCATCCCTATGGGTGCTGCTTGCTCCCCCGACATCGCCAACCTGTACGGCGCATGGTTCGAGTGGGACGATATCACTGTTAATCCCGACCCACGCACAATATACTACGGGAGGTACATCGACGACTGCCTTTGTCTCTGCTATGCTAGTTCACAAGCAGAAGCGCTAGAAATAGCTTCAAAGGTGCAGTATGAGGACGTCGAACTAGACTGGTCAGCGTCGGAATGGTCTGCACCATTCCTGGACATGTACATATACATAGATTATCGTACGAATTCTATAGAGTATAAACCATATCGCAAACCGCTGAACCACATGGAAAGAATCCCATGGGTCTCAAATCACCCGAAGGACGTAAAAAGAGGTACCTTCCTTGGTGAAATGAGTCGCTTGGCCACGATATGTAGTCGCCCAGACACATACGTCGAATCCCTTCGCGATCTTCGCGGATTATATTTGGCGCGTGGTTATCCACAAGTGTTGCTTGACACTTGGCTTGAGAAAAACGTCGCGAAACGGTGGCGCAACCGGTTGGTACAACCTGAGAAAGACACGAGCCCTGTTTTTGTTCTTAAGTCCGAGTTCAACCCCATGTGGGAAACTTTCAACGTTCACGAATTGCAACAAGTTATGATTAATTCTTGGCTAGAGAACCACAAGATGGTTCCCTGGTGTAATCTGGAAGGGAGATGCGCTATTCACAATTACAGCGTCATCCCCATGCCTAATCATGTTAGAGACGACGTTAACAAACGTCTCGAATCACTGTATGGTTATAGAGGGGTCGGTAGCGCGACCCTTGACAGAACTAGTAGCGGATCCAAGAGAAGGCTGCCTTCGGAGGATCTGACTCAACGTGTCCTGGAGGATTTCCTGTCGGACGGTCGATGGACTAAACGACAGCGAAGTGGATCAGTTTCGCGAGACGAATCTGACGTAGCGATGTTCGCGACAGCGGAAGCTGGTAGCTCGACAATGATCGAGAATACAGAGAACGCGGTGGACTTGCCCGCAGAAGAAGCTCCGGATCTCTCCGTTTCATGTCGTTCCAACGACCAGTCGCTTCCCCGACTAGAGGAACCTGACGGGCCGTTTAGCTACCTAGTAGAATGGGTAAGTACGAACGGTCATGCTAGTTTTGACCATAAGCCTAAGTTTGACTTAACAAAGACAGACTTCTTCTCCAGACGGTGGTTGGTGAGTAGAAAACGAACACGAAACATGTTCGATCTCACCAGTGCGTGGCGTAAAGCCATGTTGCAATTAGACTCCGAGGCGGCGCCTGAGGCGAACCCGGAAAACGTGGATGAGTGGAACTGAAAGAGCTAGCGAGCTAGGTCGAATTCTTTGGCCTCTGATCAAGGAAGAAAAGCTGCAGGTAGCAGCACCTAAGTCTAACCGACCTAACACTAACTCGCTAACCCTAACCGGTCCTAACCACTATATTAACGAACATAAGCTAACCCTAACTCACGGTACAAGCTAAGTTTAGCCTAATATGGCTAACCCTAAGCCTAAACGGGCAGTACGGCGACGGCCGCTAAGTGGACTGTCATTGCCACGTGTCGAGGCACGTGGTCCCTCATCGATCATGATCGGATCTCCGGATTTGGTCAGAAGTTGATGGGGTTTGTCATCGGACCCTGAGGGGCCCGGAGCTAACCTGTAAGGGTCTAGGGTTACTATATATGGGTGACCCTTAGCCTAATTTGGCAAACTCGCGAGTGATTACTACGCGATGTCAAAGATGAGTTATTGTAAGCGTCCTAACCGATGTTCCCGGGGATCGTGGACCACCACAAACCCGGTTCTTATTGTTCTTTACTGCGGCTTTGTAAGTAAGCCGGGCAACGTGCCCGATGCGCAGCATACGCGACTTTCGCGATTGGCTACGAACTTGTTTTGCTTATTCATTCAAGTGTTTCAGCTTACTTATCCTGCTCGGCGACTGTCGTCGCCGAGTTGTGCGTGTAGTGGTTATTGTTCTTTCAGACGGCGATCGACTTTAAAGTTGTCGCGCGTGCAATTTGTACTTTTTCGTACTTTTTGTTTCAATTGTATAAATACTAGAGGATACTGAAGAGACTCCCCAGTCGAAACTGTTCGCTCGTTATCGACGAGCAGTCTACCCTCTGGTTCATCAGTATAGTAGTTGTATAGAAAATACAACCTAACTAACCTAACTAACTAACTAACCTAATTTGGCAAACTCGCGAGTGATTACTACGCGATGTCAAAGATGAGTTATTGTAAGCGTCCTAACCGATGTTCCCGGGGATCGTGGACCACCACAAACCCGGTTCTTATTGTTCTTTACTGCGGCTTTGTAAGTAAGCCGGGCAACGTGCCCGATGCGCAGCATACGCGACTTTCGCGATTGGCTGCGAACTTGTTTTGCTTATTCATTCAAGTGTTTCAGCTTACTTATCCTGCTCGGCGACTGTCGTCGCCGAGTTGTGCGTGTAGTGGTTATTGTTCTTTCAGACGGCGATCGACTTTAAAGTTGTCGCGCGTGCAATTTGTACTTTTTCGTACTTTTTGTTTCAATTGTATAAATACTAGAGGATACTGAAGAGACTCCCCAGTCGAAACTGTTCGCTCGTTATCGACGAGCAGTCTACCCTCTGGTTCATCAGTATAGTAGTTGTATAGAAAATACTTCCTAACCCAACCGAACCCTAACTCGCTAACCCTAACCGGTTCTAACCAGTACATTAAGAACATAAGCTAACCCTAAGTGAACCGGGTGCCTTCTAAGGAAGTAGCCTAACCCGAGACTCAGTACGGCGACGGCCGCTAAGTGGGTTTTAATTGCCGACACTCGCGGGTGTCGGTCCCCGGCTTAAAGCCGATCGGCCGCTTGTCGGCTTGTCGGCCGCGGTCGGGTTTACCATCGGTTTGCTGCGGCTTACCGGAGCTCTGTCAAAGGTCACGTGATGTCCTTATAAGGATAACCCTATACCCTATATGACTCGCGGTTTTCATTTCCGCGCGCATCGGTTGTTTCACTATTGTTAGATTGGTAATTCGACCCGCTTAGCTTACGCGTACCACCGCGAGGCTATACGGCTTATTGTTTCTTACTCGGTCTTGCTCAGCAAGCCGGGCAACGTGCCCGAACCGCAGCAGCGGCTTAAATGCCATTGGCGGTTACTTGGCGGCTTACTCAGGTGAGTGCGTTTCAGCTTACTGATGCTCTGCCGGCTTCTGTCGAAGCCGGTGGAACGTGTACTGGTTATTGTTCTTTCATGCCGGTTAAACCGCTCAAGGCGGCTTCCGGATACTTTGTCTTTTCTCGGACAAAGTGTTTCAAATTGTATAAATACTAGAGGATACTGATGAGACTCCCCAGTCGAAACTTCGCTCTTCAGTTGAAAGCGAAGTCTACCCTCTGGTTTATCAGTATACGTAGTTGTAGTTTTTTACTTCCTAACTAAACTAACTAACCTAACTAACCTAAGTTGATGGGTTTGTCATCGGACCCTGAGGGGCCCGGAGCTTGTTCGAAAGGGTCTAGGGTTTACCATATCGGGTGACCCCTTAACCGCATTTGGCATTTTAGCGAAGCGATTCGTTTCAAATGTCAAGATGAGTAATTGTTGGCAGTTTAACCGCTGTCTTCGGGCATCGTGTACCACCACGAGCCCCTTTCTTATTGTTTGTTACATTGGCTTACTCAGTAGGCCGGGCATCGTGCCCGATCCGCAGCGCGAGCAAGTTTCGCGATTGGTGGAATTTCTGTTCTGCTTACTCAGGTGAGTGTTTCAGCTTACTGAGCTGCTCGGCGACTGTCGTCGCCGAGTGGTGCGTGTACTGGTTATTGTTCTTTCTGCTCGGTGTTCGCTAAAGGCGAAAACCCGAGGCAATATTTCCTTTTTTCGATTTATTGTTTCAAATTGTATAAATACTAGAGGATACTGATGAGACTCCCCAGTCGAAACTTCGCTCTGCACTTGCAAGCGAAGTCTACCCTCTGGTTTATCAGTATACGTAGTTGTAGTTTTTTACTTTCTAACCAGTACATTAACAACATAAGCTAACCCTTACTCGCAGTATGCGCCTAAGGTTAACCTAATTTGGCTAACCCAAGGCCTAATCGGGCCAGTACGGCGACGGCCGCTAAGTGGACTGTCATTGCCACGTGCCTGGGCACGTGGTCCCTGTCGATCATGATCGGATCTCCGGATTTGGTCAGAAGTTGATGGGTTTGTCATCGGACCCTGAGGGGCCCGGAGCTTGTTCGAAAGGGTCTAGGGTTTACCATATCGGGTGACCCCTTAACCGCATTTGGCATTTTAGCGAAGCGATTCGTTTCAAATGTCAAGATGAGTAATTGTTGGCAGTTTAACCGCTGTCTTCGGGCATCGTGTACCACCACGAGCCCCTTTCTTATTGTTTGTTACATCGGCTTACTCAGTAGGCCGGGCATCGTGCCCGATCCGCAGCGCGAGCGAGTTTCGCGATTGGTGGAATTTCTGTTCTGCTTACTCAGGTGAGTGTTTCAGCTTACTGAGCTGCTCGGCGACTGTCGTCGCCGAGTGGTGCGTGTACTGGTTATTGTTCTTTCTGCTCGGTGTTCGCTAAAAGCGAAAACCCGAGGCAATATTTCCTTTTTTCGATTTATTGTTTCAAAAATTGTATAAATACTAGAGGATACTGATGAGACTCCCCAGTCGAAACTTCGCTCTGCACTTGCAAGCGAAGTCTACCCTCTGGTTTATCAGTATACGTAGTTGTAGTTTTTTACTTCCTAACCTCACATACTACCAATCCCCCGTCTCTGCCAACCATGCCCAGCACTTCGTCCGCCGTCGCCCCCCCATCCCGTGTAGTACGGGACGTTACTCGTGGCCTCTCACCTGCCTCGTTCGGCGCCTCTATGCAAGCAGGCGCCAACTCATCTCTCGTACGTGTCTCCGCCTCAGCCCGTGCTAAATCGGTGGTGGAAGTTATAGAGATGATCCAGATGAACTACCGAGAGCAGCTTCGGCCGCTCTTGGTGGAGCTTGCCGCGACAGCTTCTAAACTGTCCGGTGTGGATGCTTCAGTTACTAAACTGAAGACCCACAAGGCCGCGGGAACGTGGCCCCCCCAGTTTGCTGGGATGAAAGCTCCGATTTTCCAGATCACCCGTAGTTTCGAGGAGGCTACGGGGACTGGTGCGCTAGTCAAGGAATTGGCTGATAAACATCAGCAGTACCGCCTCTCGGTCCTTGAGGCTGCTATCAGCCTCAAGGAACTTGAACTAGCACATCTAAACTCCAGGCTCGAGCCGTCGTCATATATGTCGACGGTCATGGAAATAATTGTTGAAAGATACAAATATGTCCGTGAAGCCTACAAAGAACCGACCTTTGCTCCGGATGGGAGCCTCGGCGACTTTGTGGAGTCGCCCACCTTTAAAGCAGAATTTAAGGCGGTGCGGGAGGATATCCCTATACTTTCTTTCCGAGTCATTGAGATTGCGAAATCTCGACACGTGGCTGAGCAGAAGAAGTTGGAGGACAAGCTCCGTATTAAACAAGACGCCGATGTTGAAATGGGTACATCCACGGCCGCAGACGATGCGGCTCATGATAAAGTGATGAGAATCGTGGAGAAGCGTCTTCGAGAGGCGGGTCTTTCAGACAAAGTGAGTGATCCAGTCTTAGACTGGTGGAACAAACAGAGTCGCTTACTGACAACCGCTGGGGTAGCCGAAGCCCCGCACTGGTGGTTCGAAGGAGAAGAAGAAAGGCCCGAAGAAGTCGAAGAAGGCGAAATCCGGCAAGAAGGGGAAACCCGCAGCCGTCGCCTCCGCCAAAAAACGATCAGACAAGAAGGGGAAGCCTTCCGATCGAAAGGGGAAAGGGAAGCAGTCTTAATGAGCATAAACGCTCTTGAGACGGTAAGATTTGATCATCCCTCGACTTACCCTGATGAATTCACGCTGATTCCACGCCCAATTGCAATTAGATTACTACTTTCGACAGTCCCCCCATCAATGTTGGAGGCGGCTCGGTTCAGGTCGATGGTCTTTACGGGGCCGGATGTTTATTTACCAGCGCGATTTCATGTACACATATCTGCAGGACTTAGATACATGTTGTACAATAAACCGAATCCTTCCCTCGTCCTAACTGCGTATGATGACTTCGTAAGAAGACTCAAGTGGCAGTTACACTTCCTGGACGATCCTGAGGAAATAAAGAAAGATTCCACTGCATATGATCCTGACTACGATCTCCATTTACCTAAACACAAGGAGCCTCCGGAGATCCGGCCATACATTCAAACCGGTTTTGATGCTGGACAAGCGTATGTTCGCGAACACGTGAGAAACGCTAAACCACTTCTGAATCCCCCCAAGCACCGTAGTCTTGTGGAGTTGACCGAATTGAAACAGTTTCTTGATGAAAAACAATATGTAATCACGTTAACTGACAAGAACCTTGGTGCCGCAGTAGTTACTAAGGAATGGATCATTGCAGGAGGTTACAAGTTACTTTCGGACACAAGCAACTACAAAGAAGTTGACTTGGAATATGTAACAAGTAAGATGAAAGTCATTCAGAAAAAGATCGATAAACTTTGCGATCTGAAATTACCCGATGGTTGGTGTATGAAGGATGACTTTCCGCAGCTACAGAACTTTTTACGGTCTAAATATCCAAAAGACGATAGTTCCGATTTCGAGTTACCGCAGTTTTATGCGATACCTAAAATACATAAGAAGCCTACGGGCTATCGGCCTATCTGCTCATGTCACTCTTTATTACAAGAGCCCTGTTCTAAAGTTGCGAGCAAGTATCTTAAGCCGCTCATTGATAGTTTTCCAACTATCATCAAAGGTACGAAAGACCTAGCGCAGAAACTTTCGAAAATAAAGATTAACCCCCACCGGAAAATATATATTGTAACGGGCGATATTGTCGCCTACTACCCTAATATACCCAGAGATCAAGCGATCAAAGTTGTCGGACAACTCTGGAAGAAATGGTGTGATGTTAAAGGTGAACCCGAATGGAAGAGACACGTCGTGTTACAGGCGCTTCTCATCTCTTCGCGATCACCTCTATTTATTCAGTACCGCGACAAGTACTACGAACAATTGAAAGGCATCCCTATGGGTGCCGCATGTTCGCCAGACATTGCTAACCTCTACGGAGGCAACTATGAATGGAATCTTGTCGAGAATCCCGATCCACGCATTATACATTACGGGAGGTACATCGACGACTGTCTGTGTCTATGCTATGCCAATACCAAGGCAGAAGCGCTAGAAATAGCAACACAGGTGCACTATCCAGGCGTCGAATTAGACTGGTTAGCGTCGGAATGGAGTGCCCCATTCCTGGATATGTACATATATGTTGACTTCCGCTTCGGAACCATAGAATATAAACCATACCGTAAGCCGCTTAACCACATGGAGAGAATCCCATGGGTCTCAAATCACCCGAAAGACGTAAAAAGAGGTACTTTCCTCGGTGAAATGAGTCGCCTTGCCACGATTTGTAGTCGCCCAGACACATACGCAGACGCACTCCGCGATCTTCGCGGCTTGTACATTGCACGTGGTTATCCAAAGGTGTTGCTTGACACTTGGACTGAGAAAAACGTTGCTAAACGGTGGCGCAACCGGTTGGTAGAGCCAATGAGAGACATGAGTCCCGTTTTTGTTCTTAAGTCTGAGTTCAACCCCATGTGGGAAACTTTCAATGTTCACGAACTTCAACAAACCATGGTCAAATCGTGGTTAGAGAGCCGCGATGCGGTTCCCTGGTGTAATCTCGAGGGTCGATGCGCTGTTCACAATTATAGCGTAATGCCCATGCCTGACCATATTAGAGCCGACGTTAACAAGCGGCTCGAATCTCTGTATGCCTATAAGGGTGTTGGTAGCGCAACACTCGATAGAACTAGTCGAGGATCCAAGCGAAGGCTGCCTTCGGAGGATCTCACTCAAAGTGTTCTAGATGACTTCCTGTCGGACGGTCGCTGGATTAAGCGCCAACGGTCTGGAGAGGAAAGTCGGGATGATGACGATGTAGCGATGTTCGCGGAAGCGGATTCTGAGAGCGCAGCAATGACTGCGAATGCGGATGAAGTGGAAGTGGACTTGCCCGCGGAGTCTACCCCCCCTGACCTGTCTATATCTTGTCGCTCCGGTGACCAGTCGCTTCCTCGACTTGAGGAACCAGATGGACCTTTCAGCTACTTAGTAGAATGGGAAAGCACGAACGGTCGTGCTAGTTTTGGGCATAAATTAGTCTTTGATATCGCAAAGACAGACTTTTTTTCACGGAGATGGCTAGTCAGTCGAAAACGAACGCGTAATATGTTCGATCTCACTAGCGCGTGGCGTAAGTCAATGTTGAAGTTGGATTCTGAAGCGGCACCACTTGCCGACTCGGAAAACGTGGACGGGTGGAACTGAAAGAGCTAACGAGCTCGGTTGCATTCTTAGGCCTCTGATCAAGGAAGAAAAGCTGCAAGCAGCAGCACCTAAGTCTAACCCAACCGAACCCTAACTCGCTAACCCTAACCGGTTCTAACCAGTACATTAACAACATAAGCTAACCCTTACTCGCAGTATGCGCCTAAGGTTAACCTAATTTGGCTAACCCAAGGCCTAATCGGGCCAGTACGGCGACGGCCGCTAAGTGGACTGTCATTGCCACGTGCCTGGGCACGTGGTCCCTGTCGATCATGATCGGATCTCCGGATTTGGTCAGAAGTTGATGGGTTTGTCATCGGACCCTGAGGGGCCCGGAGCTTGTTCGAAAGGGTCTAGGGTTTACCATATCGGGTGACCCCTTAACCGCATTTGGCATTTTAGCGAAGCGATTCGTTTCAAATGTCAAGATGAGTAATTGTTGGCAGTTTAACCGCTGTCTTCGGGCATCGTGTACCACCACGAGCCCCTTTCTTATTGTTTGTTACATCGGCTTACTCAGTAGGCCGGGCATCGTGCCCGATCCGCAGCGCGAGCGAGTTTCGCGATTGGTGGAATTTCTGTTCTGCTTACTCAGGTGAGTGTTTCAGCTTACTGAGCTGCTCGGCGACTGTCGTCGCCGAGTGGTGCGTGTACTGGTTATTGTTCTTTCTGCTCGGTGTTCGCTAAAAGCGAAAACCCGAGGCAATATTTCCTTTTTTCGATTTATTGTTTCAAAAATTGTATAAATACTAGAGGATACTGATGAGACTCCCCAGTCGAAACTTCGCTCTGCACTTGCAAGCGAAGTCTACCCTCTGGTTTATCAGTATACGTAGTTGTAGTTTTTTACTTCCTAACTAACCTAACCTAACCTAACGGATCTCCGGATTTGGTCAGAAGTTGATGGGGTTTGTCATCGGACCCTGAGGGGCCCGGAGCTAACCTGTAAGGGTTTAGGGTTACTATATATGGGTGACCCTTAGCCTAATTTGGCAAACTCGCGAGTGATTACTACGCGATGTCAAAGATGAGTTATTGTAAGCGTTTTAACCGATGTTTCCGGGGATCGTGGACCACCACAAACCCGGTTCTTATTGTTCTTTACTGCGGCTTTGTAAGTAAGCCGGGCAACGTGCCCGATGCGCAGCATACGCGACTTTCGCGATTGGCTGCGAACTTGTTTTGCTTATTCATTCAAGTGTTTCAGCTTACTTATCCTGCTCGGCGACTGTCGTCGCCGAGTTGTGCGTATAGTGGTTATTGTTCTTTCAGACGGCGATCGACTTTAAAGTTGTCGCGCGTGCAATTTGTACTTTTTCGTACTTCTTGTTTCAAATTGTATAAATACTAGAGGATACTGAAGAGACTCCCCAGTCGAAACTGTTCGCTCGTTATCGACGAGCAGTCTACCCTCTGGTTCATCAGTATAGTAGTTGTATAGAAAATACAACCTAACTCTGCAAGAAGATTTGAAGGTTGTATTGAATCGGTGATCGCAATTGTGGAATCTATTGGATCCCAGAGGCTACCAAGGGGAACAGTGTCCTCATCATCTGAAGTTTCTTCCGTAGCGACAGTGACTTCGTCGTTGGGGATACCAGGAACTTCCTGCAGCGTGTCATGATTATCCCAGAAATTATCCGAAGCGTAAGAAGTAGAAGAAAATGAGGAAAGGCCAGATCGTCTCAAAGCGTTTCGATGTGTAATAATCCCCTTGTGCCGTTCGATGTGCCTGTACTCCAGCTCTGGACAATCGCCCTTGTAATTCTTGGGGCAGACGAGACATTTGACGGTGCAGGAGTTTGCGATTTGGCAGAAAACTAAAACTTTATGAGCAGAATAATGTTGAGATGGATTAATACATACCTTGAGGGTCAAGTTGCAGTTTCAACTTGCTGGGTGCTTTCGGCATGGTTTTATGACGTCGCGTTATTGTTGAATGAAACGGCTCAGGTCACATGTTCATCAACCTCTTGCAACTTTTATCATGAGCTCAAATTCAGAGACGCTCGTATTTAGTGTTACTGGCTCTTCACAACAAGGCGATGACGTGGAAAATCGGCAACAACCTATTTATGTTTCCATTCGTTTGACTGGCACTCTTCCCCCCAACCTCAATATTCACAATATCGTAAGTTGTTCATGCTTGAGTTGTTGCGACTCACAACAGTTTCGCTTGTTTAGCCGTTCACATTTTCTGTAATAATACCTCAGTATGACGCAGTTATCAGTACTCCTGTCATGAGAGCCATGCAACGAGATACACAAAACTCTACTGCTGCAGATATTCCGGTATGGGTCCAAATTTCGCCTGAGATCAATGCCCTCATGCACCGCAGACCAGGAGAAAGCCTAGTATACCCTTTTTACCCCTGCCACCCGATTTCAATTTCGAGGATCGTGTTCAGTGGATGAACCTTGCCGATACAATACACAACTGGCTGATTACTGAAAGTCCACACATTCGCTCAACGTTCTTGTGGAAGTATGGGGGAGAAGCTTTGTGGATGGCTTTCACAGCAGCATACCCTGCTTTTCCCAGCGGCGATTGGCCTGACTGGAACCCGGAGATTCCGATGGATGGGCAGTATATTCGCGGGTGGATCAGCCAGAGTGGTGAAGATGACTATGAGGAGAGTAACGGCGTCATGGAGAATAACGGCGCAGGAAGCGGATCTAAGGGGGACCCCCAAGTCATTTGGGAGGAAATTCAACGGCTCATCGCCTTTGCATTTGTGTAATCCTCGTCCTCTGTATTGTACTTGTAAACTCTCCTTTGATTTATTTAACACTGCACGTGAAAATATTACAGGCGTGTCACACTGGGCCTGATCCAGGGATTATTCTGGGGAGGTTCGGTACCTGGAACCCGTTGCTAGGTCAGTCCTGGGCGAACAGTGATGAGTAAGTACTAATTTGGAGGTGGTCGGGTACTGGTTCGTATCACTCGACTGTCGCTAGGGAATGCCCAGGATGAACCGAGCAAAGGACTGATTACTTGCTGAGGCCCAGGCCTGAGCCGTGCCTGTGAACCGAGGGATGATCTGCTGATTTGTCATATTACCAGCTCAGCGTTCATCTGGGATCGAATTTGTGCCACGTCATCCACATTTGACCAAAACGTCTATAGCCCTAATCTAGTACCATGACTAATTGGCGGTGTAGCGCTGGATAAGTGCGCACTATTGTCAGCCTCTGGCCACCCAAGAACTCGATGGCCGACTCTGCCAATATCTTGGACTTCGAGAATGCACTGGAGAACTTCACGTCTAGCTTTTCGCCTGTTGAACATCCTGTGGCTAAATTCCAGCAATCTTCAAGTTGCGAATGCGATTAGGTACGTTACCTCCGACGATTTGCTCGCGAGATTTGGGGGGGCCTACTTCGTGTATCCAGTGAGATTGCAACATTCTGAGCAGGCTTAGCTGACAGCTTCCCAGCGCTTTCTCGTATACACCTTTGTGCATGTCAGTATATGCTCCAACAACCCTCAGTGTTTAATCGAGAATATGCCAAGTTACCTTGCTCTTCTTAGGCTGGCGGGCGCTCTGAAAACGAAACTCACCACGTGGAACCATTGCGACGATATATCCAGCCTTTCATACCATCGCTCAATCAGCGACACTCTATGGCATTTTCTTGATCAGTGCAAACCTGTCCGTCAATCGAACATGATAACCTGCTTAGCACTAAGTAATTTTTAACGCAGCACCCGCCATCGCACACATGCATTTCCAGAGCCCGGGTCCAGAATATGCTGAGACTCGATATCATTGGCCTGACCGCTCGAATATGTTGCATCCTACAAGATACTGAGCGCAAGCAGTCCTTCTTTTCTCGAGAGGAGGAAGAAACCCTTTCGCTTCTCAATCTCCTTCAGGCAGTGTGTTTTAAGTCCCATTTGTCAGTCCCTCTTACCAAGGCAGAGTTATTGGTATTTCTAGCTGCTTGACTTCACGGGCCTCGACCCTCACTCGCGCTCAAAAATTGTCAGAACAATCCTCAGACTATCCAAGAAGTCTCTCCTTTATCCCGAATGTATTGTCCTTCGAGGTGTGCAACAGTTTGGCGAATACCCGGTTGACTGCAGCAATTTTTCGGATATTTGGAAGGGGAAAATCGGGGACCACAGAATTGCCGTCAAAGTTATCAGGATCTTTGAATCCAGGGACCTGGAAATATCGCTCAAGGTCTCCTTTTCCCTCCTCGATGAATTCCCTTGCATGACTCCGCACAATCAGCTTTTCTTGAAAGAGGCGGTCATATGGCAACAACTATTTCACCCAAACGTGTTACCATTTTATGGCATTTATCATTGGAATGCTGAATGATCTCGAATTTGCCTCGTCTCGCCATGGATGGAGAATCGGAACGTCCTTGATTTTTTAAAATGATTTCCGGATGTGGATAGGGCATCTCTGGTGCGTGGCGATGTTTCCGACTTGTCACGCATTCATCACCACATAATAGATTATTGATGTCGCCCTTGGCGTCAAATATTTACATGCATCATGCTCGCAAGGCTAGGCTACACTGTTAGTGAGGCGATCACAAAATACGACGCGTTGAGCCCGCGGATATTCTCCAGTGTGGAACCCGAGGGGGTATGGTATCAATAGTTAAGGGGAGCATTGTCACATGGACGCCTTAGCCGAAGATGGAGCCTCAGGCTCATGCTTTACAGGGTGGTTGCTTTGGTGCTTCGTGGTCTCGCTAACACAGAACAGTCACCACTCTACGCAGTAGCGCACCCTGAAACCACTCCACGTCCGAATTCGTATGCACCTCCGTATCCAGACTTGGGTTTCTCAGCCTCCCCAACAAGCTGGTTTTTCTAATCCTAAAAGACATCACAGAAGAATTCGGACTGTTACAACTTGCGTTATCGTGTCGATGCCTTCACTTCTGCGCTATCCACCATTATCTCTCCCGGTATGGTTTCGAAGACCCGACGTTTTTGCCTTCAGTAACGCTCTCAAGGCAATCCTCAAACGTGTTTCCTGTGCTTCGCACTTCACTCTTCATGACCGCTATTGGAAACCTTCGTTACCGGTTTAGTTTCAACGGCCTTCATCCAGAAATTCGTCAACTTGCACGGTTACTTCCGAAGCTGACTGGCTTGGAACGCTTGACGCTCGATTTCACGAACACCAACTACTGGGCTCTTTCGTATCCGGCGAAGGAGCAGGCAATTCGGTTTTTTACGAAATGGATCCAAATTCTCAAAGACATTTGTGAAACTGTGTTGGGGAAGTCGTGTACGGCCGTAAAAGTATTTGGTGGGAGACTCGACCCAGCAGCTTCTGAACCTTATGGACTTGTGGGGTGGTCCGGCTGGGAGGATGCAGCGTTGTGGCGTGAATCAAAGTCGCGCGGTAAACATTCTCCGAACTCTTGTCTCATTTCCTTGTTCTACAGATTGGATCCACTTCGAGAGGCTTTGGGGCTTTCCAGGATTGGCCACTCCACACTCAAGCTCTTCCACGTTCACGACCCGCTGCTCTTACATCCAGCCCTCTCATTTTGGACTATCCAGACCATCAACACCACTTCCATCACCGACCTCTCTTTCATGTATCTTTATCTTCCCTGCACAAGGTGGGGCAAAATTCTCCCAAGCATCACCGTACCCCCACTTTCGAGGCTATCTCTCGCGCATCGCAACATTTCTGGTGTTGCATTATCCAAATTCCTCTCTCGACATCGCCAGGTCATCACCCTTAGCCTTGGTGAAGGCTTACCTACAGCATACGACTTCTCCCCCTGCAGGAAAGCAGCTTTTCGTCAACTGACGGCGCTTACCGCCCCAATTGACTATGTTTTTCAACTGCTCTCGCCCAGCGATTCATCACCTCGTCTTCGCTTTTTATCTGTCTGTGCGAGTCTTAATATAATCCGTTACGATGGATATAGATCCTTGTCCGTTCTTCTCGCGTCGGTGGCGGCCCGCGGCCTCCTATTCTCCATGACCCTCGTTCTTCCAACAGGAGGTGACTATTGGCTGGACTTACTCATGAATGAAGGATACATCAGCGTCAACCACATGTTACACGGCATCACACACCTTGTCATCTGGGCCGATCCCACATTCCTTTCTGCCAGACTGATCACCCAATTTCCGATTTGGTTGGCTAGCTTTCCACTGCTGCAACACATCACGTTCATGGGGAAAACAGAGTCATGGGAGATTGGAAAAAATACCATGGCGCTCATTCGGTCGATTCATGCCAAGTGTGCTAGCGTTCAGTCGGTCAATCTCAGCGACGTAGAACATCATGTCTCAACGTGGCTTGTAATGCATGTATGATACAGCCTCTTCGTTCCTTCATGTACTAATTTAGGTTATCCTTTTGTGAATTGGATTCCAATATTCGAAGCCCTGTACTCCCAACCCCGTAGTGCCTCCCGTAGTGCCTCCCATCCCCTTGTCCGCCCGTTTGTGATGGTGTGTCATTCTGGGTTCAACAGCTACTCGACAACGAATTTTGAGGGACAACGATCCGATACGTAGTGTGATGCGAGAGGCTTTTGTAGTGTTGCTCGAATGTTTTTTTTTGCAAATGGGGGTGGGAGGAAGATTCGTAAATATATAAATGAGAGTGTCAGAGAGCAATGGTGATCGTACAAGTCATGTTCAAGTCAAGTCAGGCCAAAAGTCTCAACGTCATATCGATCATAGGCCACAAGGACGCATCTGCGGGACTCCATGGGGCTGTGCACACGTCGAAAAGCGTCGCAAAAGCTGTTCATCAGTCGGGTTACGACGCGGGCAAGACATCGTTTGAAGATATTGGAGAGGCACGAGTTGACCTGAAGTAGCCAGTGACATTCGAGTAGGACTTTGGTTCAGCGATGAAGATTGGTCAGAAGGTGGAGAGCAGGAACCGTGATAGTGAGAATTGGTATCCCTGCATCGAGGTGGCAAGCCAAGCCAACACCCATCGAGACCGCACTTGACATTTGAAAGAGTGTAAGGATATCGTAACGAGGGTGGTGGTGACTTCAATGGAGGATATATGGCACTCTTGGGCTGTGCAGGTGGCTTTTTGTTGGATAAGTTGCGGTGGTTGCGACACGTTTTGCCAGCTCGTGCACTTTTGAACCATCCTTCGGGAACATCAACATCGCCAACGCCGCATATGCTATCGATTGTAGCCAGGCCATCTAATCGTTGCTGACTGAAATAAGCCGCTGAAATGTAGGTGAAACAGAACCCTACCTCACTCCAAGAGTGAAGGCTTACTGAGGTGCCACTTCCGGACTATACCTCGGGACCGGTCAGCTGGGAGGGAGACGTGAACGCTGTACGTCTGTTTGACAAGGCGCTCGGAGTCTGTTGTGGTACGCAAGTGATTTGCAGGGTATACACTGTACCAAACAGAGAAAGGTTAAAAAACCATGTTTCCGCAGTCACAATCACACATAATTCCGGGACAACAGTGAAGAGATAATATAAGATAAAGTTGAAAATTGAATGGCGCCAACCTAATCATGTGCGCCCAAGGCATTGATGCGGTGTTTGGATCTTCACCCAACTCGGGCTCCTTTTGGTGGTAGAAAAGGAAGTCCTAAGCAAGCAAGATAGAATTAACGTGGTGGCCAGGTAAAGGGCGACATGCTCACATCCCGGACTCTGCTGGGACCCCATCCCATTCCATCAGTCCAACGTTCCATGCCGATGCTCCTTGACTTTGTGTTTGCGCCTCGCTCCTCCCACACGTAGACGTTACCAGGTACAATGGCTCTGCGTTCCTCGGCGTCTAACCGCCTCGTTATAAGTGACAAAAGGTTCCTTGCCACGCCGTTGAATACGTGGAGAGCATCACGAGTTGAACGAATCCTGACATTGTTCAGAGTAGGACGCTGCATCTGAGGGACCAGAAACTGAGCGGCCTTTATATACTCGTGCTTGACATAGAAGTTATTTGGGGTTTTTTGTCTACTACACGCGCTGTCGTAAAGTAAGAGAATCTATTGTACTTATAGGCGCAGCCTGGAATGTCATGATAAAAGTAGCATGTGGATACGCCCGCTACCTTGTGCTCGAAGTAAGGTCCGAAGGTCCTGCTGCCGGCGAGAGAGTAGTAGCATATTGGAAGAGGCAGGACAGGATCCTAGGAGTTGGAACCGCGTGTTTCGGGGTTTGACTAGGCAATCGTTACACTCGCCCTCCATTGACTGCCCGCAGTCAATCGATCTCAAATTCCTCGTCGCCGTCCCCCACGGGCTCCATCTCAGTAGGTTCCGCAGGCGTCCCGGCGTCTTTGCTGGCGATACTGACGTCCTCGTTCCCAGCTTCTTCTTCTCCTTCGACGGTCATTGGTTCATCCGCTTCGCCGACCTCATTTCTCGAAAAGCTGGTGCTCTCGTTTGATTTGCGAGAGGTAGAGGACCGGGTGATTTGCCAATGCAATCAGGAATTTTCGTCCTCCGAGTGACGTTTTTCCCCGCCGATAACAAAACTAACGCTTGGCGCAGCAATTCGTCCCCGTCACCTTGGATGCGACGGTGTGAGGTGTAACGGGGCGGTCTATCATGTCAAACGTCAGTGTTCGCGAATTCAACGTCGGGCGAGGTACCGAGTATTGTTACAGCACGGCTTTCTGCGAGGGTGGCAAATTTCGATGGGCATATGAGGTCCTCGTTATAGACCCTGGCGACCCGGTCGTAGTTCTTTGGGATGGCGGTACCGGGGTGCTTGTACGCACGAAGTAAGCGGTCATATCGTACGATGTCGATGACTTGATCTTTAGGAATGAAGTAGTTTTCGCAGGTGCAGGAATCCGCCAAGATGTAGCTGCTGTTCTTCATTCTCTTGAAGTGCCGGTTGAATTCCTGCATGGTTGTCGATGTCCCATATAAGCCCTAGCGATCCCAACGTCCGCAGGACAAGGGTGGTCTCGGGCGCGCCCTCAGGTGGGTTTCCACGCCCTCCTCTGAGCTCTTGTACTGATGGAACGCCTTGTGACTCCAGATAGTCAACCATCGCTCTCGATTGCGATATCTGCTCGTAGGGCAACCATGTGATGTCTCCCGATTTCCAAAGCACCTCGAAAACGGAGTGAGCGGCTGATCCGGAGTGAGATTTGGTTTTTTCAATCATCCACTCGCTGTCCTTCCCTCCCAGGTACTCGATCTGCGAGTCTAATCGTCCTGGAAACAATCTGTCATCGTTCGGGTCGTGTATCCTTAACAACCATGAGTGGAAAACATCGTGGAGGCCCCGCTGCTCCAGGTGCGATGGCAGCATCGCCTGCAAGTTATTGCCGAAGTCCTTCACTATTCGGTAAGGCCCTATGTATTTGGGCAGCAGCTTGCGCACCCTTCCTTTCGTGGAAATGTACACCAGATCATTTTCCTTGAAAGGTCCTGGCAGCCTCCGATGTCGATTGGCCGATCTCGTCTGCTTATCCAAGAGGCTATCGTGAGCTGACATCATAGCATTCTTCATTTTTCGTGCAAACGCACTGACTCCGAGATATTCTCCAGCGTCAGGCTTGTCCCACAGCAAAGACCTGGGCATCCGGCCTGAATTCAAGAAGAAGGGAGAGTACCCTGTACTTTCGGAGTGAGCAATATTAATTGCAAACTCGATGGCAGGCCGTTTCCGGACCCAATCTTTCTGATCCGGTTTCACGCACTGTCTCAACATTTGAGTCACGGTCCGGTTTGCCCTTTCGGTAGCACCATCCGTCTGTGGATGATAAGCGCTGGACATTTTCAGCTCAACGCATGCAGGTGCGTCCAAAAGGTACTCGTGAACAAGGAGTCACGGTCACTCACTATCGTCTTGGGTAGCCCGTGAAGGCGGTAAATCTCCGAAAAAATCACCTCCACCATTTCCTTCGGATCAAATGGACCATTGAAAATAATCAGTCGATCACAACAATCAGCATATCAAATTCGCCGTTCCGGTTCTTTGATGGCGGCAGAACCCCAACGAAGTCAACGCCGATTGACTCCCATGGTTCATCAGGGATCTGTAGCGGGTTCAAGAGGCCATAAGGCCGCTGATTGTCGGATTTGGTCCTCTTGCAAGTGCCACAGGTTTCGCGATACTTTGCAACATCCTGATTCATAGTCTCCCACCAGACATGATCCCGAAGATAAGAGATATTTTTCTGGGTGCCCAGATGGGCCAAGATTGAATGAGCTTGAGTGAGTATTATCTCTCGCACCCGACCTCCAATAGCACAGTCAGGAACGCAGAGGATCCGTTTCCCATCCTTTATCAAGGAAACCAGACCATCATCGACGTCGAAGTTCTTATTAGTGATGGTGTTACCTTCTTTTTAGCCAACAGTGTTGAAGCAGAGAGGCCGCCTGTGAAAACTCCGTGTAATCTTCTTCGTCCTTTCTCATCCTTCACCTGGTCGCTAATCGATCAGGATCTGTAAGATTTGCTTGCATCTTGTTTCCATAGCGGGACGAATTCACCATTATCCCTTGATTTCTCGAGTGGAGGCAAAGGCATCCCGATCTCGAGGATAAAAAGCTTGAATTCTCGGGCAACTAGTGGTTTTACAATGTATCTATCGTCCTATGCCCTAATGGCTATGTTGCTGATGCGGGCCATATTACCAGGATATATCCGTGCCATGCCCGAGAGTGCCGCACTACGATCACCCATCGTCGAGTGAAGGTCCCGATATCGAGGCAAGAAGAACCCGCCAGGCACAAGATTCATACAATGACCACAGGTATTCCGGTGACGACGATGTCCCTCTGGACGGATAGGCTTCTTCAGGCATGTCTTCTTGGCTGGGCTACTGTCCTACACTACTGACATTGGCCATGCCCACAGATTCATGTTTGAGGAGATGTTGCATATTCGCTTTTCTTATGCCAAGGGCTGACATGCATGTCTTCCCTGTGGCCCATACTACGCCTTTCACAAAAAATTTTCGTTCGCAGCGGTGCCGCTGGTGGAGTGTACGTCTTCTCCGGCGGTTTCACCGAGTCACGGATGCGCCAGGAAGAGAACAATGCCAGGCAGCGAAGGGAACATGAGGCCTACCTTGAGCGGGTCTGCGAGCTAGGTATATGAACATTCTCATATATATTTCCACAGTTCCACAGTTGCCACAGTTCCTGCGTACCTTCTGATTCACACTGATGCTCGGAACTCCTGCAGAACGCGAATTTGCTGAGGATCAGCATGAGGAAGGTAGGATTGCCCGCAAGGGAGCCAATGCCCATAGTCGACGGGTTGCTGCACACCAACGTGCCTTCTCCACAGGCAAGGCAAGCGATGGCAAAGCCATGAAAAGGCCCTGATCAAGAAATTCGACCTCGATGTGAGCGCACCTGAGGTGGTGCAGTGGAAGTGGAAGTCCAACCAATGAGTACATGGCAGCCAGTATGAAACAATGCTGCATGTCGCGGTGCAATTGTGTGATGAGGTCCTGATACTCTTCCTCCTTGACCGAGGTACGTAAGCCCTGGCAGTGGTTTTCCAGTTTTCCATGAGACTTTACATGCCGACTTGCAAAAATAGGTACAGACCCCGCGGCTCCCACGCGGTGATCCTACCTGGAAATGCAGGTGCCGTCAAATGGTTTCGCGAGTGTCAGCACAGCAAGCCCATGGGGGGTTGTCATCCGTTGAAAGCTGTGTCTGATTTGGATCGTAGAACTCCTGCAGCTCGCCCTCGCGAGCAGCATGCCCAACATCGTGCAGACTAATTGTTGATGCGGCTGTGCATGACATCGAACGCTGCCGGATACATGGAGATGATGGGGCTAGGCCTGGATGAGGGCATCAGGATGTAGGAATCTCAGAAATAGTACCTGAGGGCGTCGAGGCAGTTATAAGTGTCGCAGTCATGGAGAGGAAATTGATACGGGATGCTCACGGTATCTGATGCAAGACGTCAGACTTGGAGCTAAGCCCAGCGAATATGAAGCTGAATGCAAACGGAAGTGGCACAATGATAGTGATCTTGAACGAACGATCAGTGAGCATGAGGGATGATTAGACGAGTTTTGAGAAGGTACTACCCCTGGAAGGAACAGGACGGCGGGTCAGCCATTGCAATTGCAGAGTTCCATGACTGAAGACTAAGGTCGTGATTCCGAGCCGTAGTTGTCGGGTCCGTCGGGTCTCGCAAATGCTCGCTTACGAGGATCAGATGATGATTCCCGTGTTGAGGCTGCTGTCGGTGGTGGTGGTAGTGGTTCAGAGTCAGCGAGCACCGGTGGATGGAAGGAAAATGGGATCATACATAGTTGTCCCAGCAGAGGGGGACTGTGGGTATTGATGCCTGGAGGGGGGTGCTGAAAGTGTGCTGCCTTGTCATGTCAATAGGAGAGAAAGGGTAGTTTGGAAGTCCAGGTCCTCAAAATTAGCTGTCCCGAGGCCCATGGCAGAGGGTGGTCTGGAGGCTGGAAAGGGGAGTACGTGTGGAGGAGTATGACCAAGGTTGTTGTGACTGGGCCTGGGGGAAGACGGAAGGGAGGAGTGGGGATGCTGGTGATCCAGGGAATAACATCCATACAGGACTTGAGCTAGAGGGCCATTGCTTTGCATGGCACATCCGAGTCCTCTCTATAATCTACAACCATCAATATCTTAACAAACAGGTTCATAGTAAAAGTCAAGTGAACAGGATTCTATGAGAAAACATTTATTGATGTGGGTCACTGATGTGAAGCCAATGCTCAAATGTTGGGTACAATGATGTGGACCAAGAAGCAAAAAGAGCTACACCAAACCAAATGGAAGTTGAATGATGTCCTCTCACCGTGATTGTGCAAGTATAAAGTAATCCTTTAAATTTATCTTGGACTATTCTCATCTTGTCTTCACATTTCATTTCTTCAGTTGTGTCAATGAGAATTACTAGCATGAGTGAGCACCAGTACTATCATGTGCTCAACTTTTAATAGGGTGTAGCACAGGTGACCTGTGGGTCCCTAGGTCAGACACCATACCCATACCTGCAGACACTGCACCCATCATGGGTACGGGTCTGCATTACCCACAGTCAGACACAGGTATGGTAGTTACCCATGTCACCACGTGGGTAGCATCAATGCCAGTGGGCAGTGAGCTCCTCAAGCCCCACAAATGAAGCATGCACATCAATTGACATGACGGTTCATGTTTGTGGGGCTGGGCTGGGCTCCACTGCCATCCTCCCACTCCACCACTATCATCATCACCTTGCTGCTGCCAGTTGGTGGTGGAAGTCATTGCTGTTGTTATTGTTGTGATGGTAATGGTGGTGTCATGAGATGATGCATTCTGAATGCGTCTTTCTGCTTCTTTGAGGTGCCAAGTAGGGTGTAACACAGGTTACCTGTGTCACTGCATGGGTACCATGGACCCAGGCACTACCATGAGTGCGTCACTGGCAAGCTGAGGTCCCAACACCTTGCTCAGGCCAGACACATGTCAATTGACGTGTCTGTCACCCTAGCGAGGTATGGGGTGGGGACTCGGATGAGCTGTGCACTGTTCCTGGTGCCCTTGATGCTGGATACCTCGCAAACAACATCTACATGTCAGTTGACATGTCAGGCCATGTTTGCGAGGTGGCTGGTGGCGAGGTCATCATTGTTGGTGCTGGATACTTCACAAATGACATCTACATGTCAGTGCTCATTCATGAAGTGATATGGCCAGTGGTGAGGAGATATGGGAACATGGGCTACACCCACGTTCTCTTTGTTGTCATTGGGGCTTTCGTGTTTGCAAGGGGATGGCTTAGTCAGTAGACGTGATGGGATAGATATGGGGCACATACCTGGGCTCGTAGGTGGGCACACCACCCTCCCAGCCTCACTCTCTGTTGTTGTTCTTGCTGTGTGGGTGGTGGTGATGTGGGAGTTGTCATTTATGGTCCTTGAAGACCTGTTGGTACATTTCCTAAGTCAAAAAAAATGTCAATAAATGTTGAATAGTTGAACAAAGATATACTGAAAGGGTCTCTTGAAAACCTGTTGAAACCCATCAACCCATGCTGAGGGTACACAGTTGTGCATGGGTTGCCTAATTTGGAAACTGTACCCATACTCAATCAACCTACGGCCCGAAAACCATGGGTTTACCCATACCTGTGCTATTCTCTAACTTTTAATGGTTTTGGACTATCTTTTAACAGAAAGTTACAGCATGTCACGCATGATACCTATGGTGCAAATCACTTAGTCACCACCAAAATTGTACAAATTTATGGACACCTGTAAATCTTAATATTTTTCTCATTCCTAAATGCTCCTTTTAATGAGGGGATCTAAACCCCAAGACAGAATTTTGATAGCATCAAAAATGGCCTGGTCAAATTTGAGATCATACTCATTTGGCTATTACTATATATGGAGTATTACTAATATACTAAAAAGGAAATATTGTCTCAGGCATCCATTGCAGCTGGGACCGACTTGGGTATTCAACAATGAGACTTGTATTTCATTGAACTGAAAGCCTTGACTTTCATCTGAGCCTCACAGGTGCCTAGGCCCTCCCTGTAAGCTGCCATTCACTGGTACATCCTATGCTCCCATTTCCAGATAGTGTCAAGTGGAACTGATTCCTTGGACATATTCTCCTTGAGCATATCAAATGTCATGTCACAATGCTCACAAAGGTATCATTTAACAGCACCCCAGAAGAATTCAATGAAATTTAGTTCACAATGGAACTTGGGAGAACAAGACAAAGATGTCCCACTCCCTCAATTACCTCTTGAACAAGTTACTTTTGACCAAGGAAGTCAGGTTGATTCTCCAGTGTTTCCAAATGAGGCTTCGAATATTGATTTTTTGCATGTTCATGCACAGCTGCTCACCCCACATGGGCTCACTTCACCACTTCTTGAAGGGACTTTTTTTGTGGCATATGGTAGCTCAGAGAATAAGAGGAGTATTGCATTCTAATAATTTTTTTTTTACATTTCTGCAATCATTTTAGTTCTCTGCAAGTTCCTCACCACCAACAGACCAGGGTTTAGATGAATTTAGACCTTTTAGGGCAAGCAAAACCCAATTTGGCCACTGTACAATTTTGGTGGTGACTAAGTGATTTGCACCATAGGCACCATATTGAAGGGCCGACTTGACTTCATTTTGGTCAGAGATTGAAATACTCTTAAGCATGTCACACTCAGAAGACAGACACTCTCAGAGGAACAAGACCTTTATGGATTGCCTTGAAACATTATTTTCTAAATGGAAAGACACCAATCACTGAATTTTTTGAAGGTGATCTGTCATTTTTTTTTTTGTTACTCCATCCAGTTTCCTCATTTTAACACCATTATCCCCATTGTTATGGACCCCTGGCGCCAGATAAAATATCAAAAAATAGTATTTGAAGTCTCCTAAACTAATGAAAAAATCTACTAACTGGAATCAAGGCAATTGGATGTGAATTGAGCCTGGTGCAGCAAATTGTTGAAAGGTCAAAAGGTCATGTGATAGTAGAGAGTTGATAAACACAAACAAACTTGGCGTTTGCCGCAACGATAGATGGCTGGCTGAAAATTGGCAGGTCAGGTCGATATAAGACCGAGATCTAAAAATACTTTTAGGACTCGGAATTTGGTCATAGATAACGTGAGCAAGCATTGAGGCCTGCGTTTTGCCTGTTAAGAGTGAAAAGTCTCACAGAGAGAAAGTGAATCCACTCACTCATCTTTTCGAAGTTCAATTTTGCTACTTCCGATTTATTACCAAAGCTGAAGGTAGGTGAGGTTCATGGTCCGGCCAGTCCTTTCCGTCAGTGGGCCTAAAGTCTGTGAAGGCTTCCACATATGGTTCTGTGTGGGCAGCTATACCCACCCTGAAGTATCAGCGAGACCAGAGTCGCTGTGCTGCAATACCTAAAAAATAAGGTGGGGTGAGAACTAATCGCAAAGATGTTATGTGACGATTACCTTCCACCTTAGAAAGGATTTTCAATGAAAAACAGTGACAAAGTCACTGTTTGTGGTAGAAACAGTGATCAAGTCACTGATTCACCCCCTCACGTCTTTTCAGTGACTCACTTTTATTCATTGACAGTATTTTAGGTTACTGAAAATCATTGATACGAAAAATGTAGATGTTGAAAATGAGGCACTACATGCTGAAAATGAGACACACCAACAAATTGAACAATGAGCCTGCCACCTTGCCGTTGTCATTTAGATTGCATTTAGGCACATCACAAGTCGTGCATGTTGCAGACTCGGAAGTCTGTTGTAAATATTTATGAGGTGGTATATGCTATATATGGGTTATCAAATCCATCTTGGGATGTGGCACAATAGCTTACCGGTTTAGGTCTTATTTGTTACTCAACATGTCTTATAGTGCTCAGGTTCGAACCTTTGACGGTGCAATGATTTATTAAATAATGGTACTGACTTATGTAATTAGTTATAATAATAATAAAATATCTACTATAATTTTTGGTGGTTTTTGTGGCCGAAAAAGCACTGAATTGCATTGCATAAGTCACTGTTTTTCAGTGAGAAAAATGAGACCTTCAGTGATATTTTCATCACTGACAATTCAGTGACTCTCACTAATATACAGTGTGGTGACTGATTGTTTTTCAGTTATTTTAATCACTGTTTTTAAGTGTTTCTACTTCCTATGGTGCTTCCATGAAACCAGCACCTTAGGCAGGACTTCAGGGAGGTTCCCACGGTGGAAACCAGCCCCATGCATGGGTGAGAAAATCCACAACCATCTTGCAAACCTTGAATCTTGGCCGGTCTGTTACCTTACTAGTTTTGACATTGAAATGCTTGTCCCTGGTCTTACTTCCCTTCCAATACTGTCGTCACCATCTACAGCATCTTCTGCAACTGATCTCCTGAGCCCTTCCCCCATAGTTTTGGGGCTTCCTAATGCCACGGACGTCCCGCATTTTGGTCCCACTGTGCCATTGTCGGAAAGTGGGAGTCTGAAAAAGGAGAGAGATGCTCTGTTAGATCCTACCCGACCTCAGATTGGCATGATATTTGATTCCATTTCCGATGCAATCCACTTTGTTCAAGAATATGAGCGTAGGCGTGGTTATCGCTGGCAGAAGGGTGAGAGCCATGAAACCAGTGAACATGCAGACCTTTGTTGTCTGCCCCGAAGCCAGAACATTATGACCTCAAATTCAATATCGGTGCACTCGAGGATCCTGACTCTCAGGCTGCATATATCAAATGTTATATGCCGGAACATTGGACTGAACCACAGTAATTGCATCAACTGGCAGCGGACTGCAGAAGAATTCTCATTCGTCGACATGAAAGATGAGTCAGTTGGGCTGTTTCCAGTGAGCGTCCTCTCCACGGTACGAGCGAACGATATTATCCTACTGATTGCAGCAAGACCACAACTACCACTTTGAGCATCTTGTTGCTCAACATGGAGATCTCGTTCCTCCCACTTGCCATCCTCCAGGGCTGTATCTTGCAACCACCACTGCATCATCACTCGCAAGTCCTCATTTGCAGGAAATCCAGAGGAGTTGCCTTGCAGCACAGTGTGGATACTCGGAACTGTGGCAGTTGGTGACCAATGACATTCAGCCTTGTTGATGAGAAAGGCAACAATGACTGGCGGATTGGCAAGAAATTCCTCTCAAAGCTTAATGAGCATGTGGGAAGGATGTTTAGACTGGTAAGAGAGCGAAAGTTCGACATGGAAAGCGCAATTGAGAAATCTTATGAGGTTTGGCATAGTGCAATTAATCTCATGAATAAGCAGGTCGATCATAGCATCAATGAGGCACTCGCCTAGCCAGTTCTTGTCAAGGAGCTCTTGCAATGTGCTAAGTGTGGGTGCTGTTAAATCCTTTTGAAATCCGAAAAGCGACTCATTGAAACGGCACTGCAGAAGCCTATTATATTCAGACGAAGTGAGAAGTTGCTGGTCTTGGATAGTGTCGAGCACACTTCCTACACAAGCGATGCATCTGTGCAGGTGATTGATGTTGGAACACCGACGAACGTCCCAGAAGTGAACCAGATAAACAACGCCTAAGTTTTCATGAAGACAATTTCATGACTATGACATGGTCTAGATGGCTTACCTCGGAAATCGATGCGGACGGACCACATACCTTTTGCAAATTGGAAAGCTCCATTAACAAGGATTTGACGGATGTCATTGAGACTTGGGGCAAAAGAAAGCAGCTCATTGGTATTCAAGACATCCTCATCAGGAACGATAGGACTCCATTCCAAGATTCGGAACTCTCCAGGACATATCTGTGGAAGTCGGAGGCTCATTGCCGCCCGGACGTTCAGGTGGTCGATATGCTGTGCCGAAAAAATGAGTGACGGCTCGCCCGAGTCCTCGTATGAAGTGAAAGTGCTGAAGTTGACGAATACTTTTGTGGATGAGGCTGAAGGCCCAGAGCCACCTGTCACTGAGCATGTATATCACTAAGGCATAAGGGACTTTTCAATGAGAAGGAAACTCACAAAAGACGCGATCGTCTGCATAAGTGAGAGGGCTTCATCAGTCCTGAATTTTCAACAGCGCTTGGGTACAAAAACTCACCAACAATACTAGTTGAAGCGACAACTTTGGCAGCCCCACGTACAAAGTGATTCTGTAAAACCGAGGGTACAAGGATGAGAAAAAAAGACAGTAGAACAACGAATAGAAAGCAGGATGAATCGACACCAGGATAAAGAACAACAATGAAAGTAGTATTTGGCAGCTTACAGCCAACAACTGTAAAGCAAAACATGGTGACTGAGAGCAAGAGCAAAAGGAGTGGATGGCACAAAAAGAGTGGTATGGCTAGTCGTACCTCACATTCCTGTATTTATGAGCGAACACCTCTGAGACGGCGTACTCAAAATGAGCTCGAGCTCCAGCTTGACAACCAAAATTCCGCAGGAAAATTAGGAGAGATGACCCTGGGATGCTAAGAGCAGCAGCTGAGGATGGTGTATTCATTATGAGCTCAAGGTCCAATGACCCAAAGTGAAGCGCGGCCTTCAAGTTTTGGCTGAAGATCCGTCGGTGGACGTTTCGGTTTGTAAACATCAGCCTGTTTGGTCTGTTTGGTCAACAACGCGCCAGGCTCGTGACAGTGGAGTATATATTGTAATCCAAACAATCTCAATTCAGGTCCGAGTACCTGCGTATACTGATTAACAGTGTGAGCTATTTCATGGTGCATCAGTGGTTCCTCAATGAAGGCTGTCATAACAGACTCTGGAATTATTAAAAAAAAACACCAAACATGTTGGGGTACTTGGTGCCAATAATCAAGGCAAATCCAACAGATCTCTTCATAAGTAGACACTGGAGGTGTGGCAGGTGCTGCCAAAAAGGTCTAGGGAAACCTGTTTAATTGGCCTGTCATCAAGACATCATCAAGAATGGGAGAAGTCCATTCATTTGGCATCTCCACGGGGAATGGTCTTAATTTAACAACCTCTGAAACAAGGATTTATTCGGTCTAGTCAAGGAATGGTATCTCCAATTTTTTTGAATGAACTCGTCCTGCCGTGAGGATGCGGCTGGCCTCGCCCTCAGAATCCCCTGATCGAAGGTCCTCCCTTTAGTTTCACCTTTTGCTGCAATCTGTGGCCTCACATGCCGGAGTACTGTCTCTGTAGATCAGAAGGAAATCGTTGCTTCTACCAAATGATACGGATCACGCCATCATGGCTTATTAATGCACAACTCCCAGAGTTCACGAATGTTCTAACCACAATTCATTAATTGTCGCAGAGTGCATGTACTTGTTATTAGCAGAGTGACCTCATCATCGATTGATAAGAAGTTAAGTCCACTATCCTGCTGCCTTTCCCAACAAAACTACAGGTTTCCTCTTTTTTTAGCATCAATACTGAGCCTGCTGACTATTGCATCATGCTTGTCTACCTGCAGATTAACCACCATTGCTGCTAAAACTTTACCATGCGGCTTTCTGTTCCTTTGCACCACAATGCTGTATGTCCTGTCCGCATAATATTGGGCTTGATCGACCCAAAATCCACATAGTATGTCTTTTTTGTGCATTCGGGGGGGGAACAGGGTGTCCCATGCCATCCGGCGTGCCTTGGAGAAGTTTGTCCGCATTGCGTCCCTTTAGGTGCACTTCAAAGAAGGTGCGTAGTGTTGGCATCTTTGAATGGTGAGTACTGTTCATGTGTCTATTCCTCCATCTTACTTACCTTCATTTGTTCGATAACGGGTGCTTTCTAGTTGAGAGGATGGGGTGTAGGCTTGGGGGATGTCAAGAATATATAGGACAATGAGGCAGTGCGATGACGACAGCAGGCTGCGCGAAAGAACTATGCAATGATAACAGGCTGCGCGAAGGAGCGTCGGCAGGCCGAGCGATAATGTGAAGAGCGTCCACAGGTCGAGCAATGATAACGGGGTGTTCTCAGGTCCTCGGACACAATCGATCACCTAGAAGGCAGGTCTCAGCTCAGCGGGCCGGTCAGTAAAAGGCCCCAAGTTGGGCACAGTGAAGTTAGATTATCGATAAGAGTATGAATACACCGTCTTATTACACCACTTGCCACAGTTTACATGCTGACTTGCCGCCGTTACTAGTAGCACCACCCACAAGGTCCTCATTGCCACCAACATTTTCACAAAATTTTCCAATGTCCCTTGTCCCACCTGAAGCACATCAACAATTTCAGGTTGATTTCAACTCTTATGTCCGGCTATATCTAACTCTATGAGGCTAGCACATCTTGCGTCTTCTGAATACCAATGTCGACGGCAAGCAGAAATTCATGTATGCTTTGACTGAGATTAAGGGTGTCAGCCGGCGATATTCTAACTTGGTGTGCAAGAAAGCTGATGTTGGCCTTAACAAGCGGTTAGTGAAGAAACCAGCATGCTATTGGGAGCTCATAGTAATATATTGGGCAGAACCCTATGCAGTTCAAGATCCTGACATGGTTCCTAAAGATATTGTGGATGGCAAAAATTCACAGATACTTTCCAATGGCGTGGACTCGAAGCCCCGTGAAGATCTTGAACATTTGAAGAAAATTTGGGCTCATCAAGGGTTGAGACACTTCTGGAGTCTTCGCGTCAGAGGACAGCACACCAAAACAACAGGCAAGTTCTCTGAAGTTCCTGGTTTCTGGTCATTCAAACTGCTGTCATCCAGGTCCTGTTGGTGTGTTTAAGAAACGAGGATAGATCTTGTAGCGTACATAAATAATTGAGAAAAGTGGTTACATGTCTAGGTGATTCTGGAAACTTCACACTAACAGTGATAAAACCATGAATGTCTCATTGTCACCCTATTCCCCAAGAAAATGCAACCATGGGACGATGGGATAGTAGCAGAATGAGAGTCTGCGTTTCATGGATGGCTTGTCAAACCAAGGGTGACGGTGTCATGACCCTAAATGACTTTAGGTGTCATGTCATGGTTTCATTAGTAGAGCACAGAGATAACCACTCATACCTAGTATACATAAGCACACCCCACATTCATTAACATTTATTCCATATTTTTCTATAACACGTATGCAAGTGAATAGGCATAGTAAAGTATAACCTTACTGTCTAGCATTAGCTTTGGATATTTTTTTATAGTGTTCCTACTTTGGCCCAGACTTACCCACTTATTTTTAGCATGCATAGACACTATCCACACTCATTGACATTTACTTCCTATTTTTCTATGATCTGTGTGCAAGGGAACAGGCATAACAAGGATATGTTGTGCATTATTATTGTTGGAAGGAAGATGACAAATCATGTTGGACTCTGTTGATTGTTGTTAGTCTTGTTGCCACTCAGCAGACCAAACAGATAAGGAGAGAAGAGATAAGATAGAGAGGGATAAGATAAGATAAGGAATTGGAATAGAGGATCAATTGTTTTGTACCTACATCCTAAATGGGGATAACATAGCAGGGTTATTTGAAATTGCAGCAGATCTGATGCTGATCTGTCCTAATGGAGTTAACACAGCCTTGGAGCACTCCCTCCATTGTTCCTCCTTACTCAGCCCCCATTGTTGTCTAGTCCCCATTGTTCTCAGCCCCCCATTGTTCTCAAACAGTATATATAGAGCCCCAAATTGCCCAGTAGTCAGTAACACATCTCTTCCCCCAATTTATACCTTCCCCTTAGTGTTCACCCTTCAGTCTTATAGTTAGTGTTATTAAGTTAGTGCTAGTAGTACTCAGTTATAGTAGCTAGTATCCTTATAACAGTTCACTATCAGTTTATCATTCTTGCTTGTTGAGTCAGTGGGTCTATCTTTGACCACTCAATAAGTGCATATCAGTCTGTCAGTTTGCTATTTGGTTAGCTTGGCTTAGTCAGCACCCATATTTGGTAGTTCATACTTGTCTATCATCATTCTTGCTTGTTGAGTCTGTGGATCTATCTTTGATCACTCAATAAGTGTATTCTCAGTTATCATTCTTGCTTGTTGAGTCTGTGGATCTATCTTTGATCACTCAATAGGTGTATTCTCAGTCTGCCAGTTCATTTTGTGCTTTGCTTAGTCAGCTATTCACTTAGCCTGCCTTAGTCAGCATCCATATTCAGTAGTATTAGGGTTAAGGTTACTTCTATTCAACAGAGTATTGAAAAGATATTAAAGTATATCCCTGAACTAGTAGCCAATGTGCGTTTGAAGCTTCGGACTAAGTAGATAATTCAATATCCAGAAGATACTCTTGTTGCTTAGCTTCCTTACCAGTTCATTCAAGTCTGTCAGTAGTCATTAGTATAGTCCATTATCATTGCTAGTCTGTCATCATTGCTAGTCCATCTATAGTGATTGCTTATCATTTACTGCCCATTGCTCATTGCTTGCTTGCTCATTGCCCATTGCTTGCTTGCTTACTCAAAGTCTCAGTCCCATCTAAGGAGAGACCTTACTGTTCACTGCTCATTGTTCACTGCTCTTTGATTGCTTGCTCACTGTCTATTGTGTGCTTGCTCACTTAAAGTCTCAGTCCTATATCAGGAGAGACCTCATTGTTCATCTGCTCACTGCTCACTGTTCATCACTGCTTGCTTGCTCACTGGTCATTATAGCTTGCTCCCTGTTCATTTCAGCTTGCTCCCTGTTCATTGTTGTTCTATCAATACTTGCATAGAGGTGTGTTGATCCTTGACAATAACTTTAACAAATTTAGTTTAGCCTCAGAACAACAAGGCCTCTGTCTGAAAAACATCAATTCCACAAGCCTTGGTGAAAACATTCATTCACACAACAACGGATGGGGGTTTCCGAGGTCAGAATGGGGAGGCACAGTCGTGAAAGAGAATTAGACAGAACAGATATCTTCATGAAGCCGAACTACATTAATAAGAGCTCACTTGAGTAATGCATCGTGTGCAGGTGGATTGGTTTTTTGAAGTAAAGTGTCATAGGCATTGCAGGGAAATATATATGGTTCAAACACTTTGCCTAGGAATGTTGAAGAAGTGTCATTCAGAGAAAAAATGTGGCTAAATGGTTGACTACATAAAGGACCAGGGCAAAAACCAAGGTCCAAGGCCATGAGTGTCATTCAATATAAAGTACCTGTTGGGTGTCCTCCCTTGCCGTCATTTTCGTCGTTGTTGCGAGAATCTAAAGTCGTCATCGTTGCAATTTGGTCTGCCAAGCTCTCTCTCCTTGTTGGATGGGCTAATGAGGAGGCGGTGATTGAGGAGGAGACATGGTGGGCGAGGGGAACATCTGGGTGGGGTGGCGGTGTGGTGACAAACAAGTGGAGGGCTGGCGGTGGCAGTAAGAATTATCAGCACTGGACAAGAAAAGGATATAAGATCAGGGAGTTAAATACTAGCGTTGCACCAGCCCATGCATGCGTCACACCCTGCGCCAAGTTCCTACCAGTTATACAGCGCCATGTCAATCGACATGGCCGACCCCGTTCGCGAGGTAGTTTGAGGGTGGTGGGCAATGGTGTGGCATGCTTGCCCACGTCGTTCGAATGAGGATGCAACCTTTTGGGCTTGCAACCTGGACACCTCACGAATGCCCTGCATGCGTCAATTGACGCGGCTGTATGTGTTTGTGAGGTGGTGGTTTGACTTGCCATTTACTTACCCGTAATGGTCCCTAGGACATAAACAATGCTGCGAACGGCAGGTGCATGCTGACCAACATGACCACCTATGTCATAGGTGGTTGGTCAAGTGCCGGCATTGATGGCATTGTCGGTAGTGGTCACCTCCTTATGCTTGTCATACACACGTCACCCATATGCTTGTGCCATCTCATCAGCGTGGATGGGTGGTTGGAAGCACTGGGTACGCACCTGCCAGGGGGCTGGGCAGTGGAGGGTGAAGTACTTAGTCCCATCGTCATCAGCCCACCATTGGAATGGGGTAGCCACTAGACGATCACCGATGGTGTTGCAGTGGTGTTGCTATTGTTGTTGTCATGGCTGCATTGTGGTGGATGGCAGCTGGATCTGGGCTAGACTTTGAAAACACAAAGCCACTTCAATCCAATATCATCTTTTGTTGGAAAAGCCGTGAACACCAAAACTCGTGGTCAGTGGCAGTGGACTGTGGTAGATAAGATACCGGCTGGTCACCCCCATTTGGTAAATAAATGATAAATTCTTGATAAAGATGGGGCTGCACATTAGATTGGGATGCCCTGGGGGGGGCATTGTGTGCCTGAGTGTGCGCCCCGGGGAGCCAAATAGAATAATCCTATATATAAACAATTAAACAATTAAAGGTACTTGATTGTTTAGCTAAATATTATATTTTGGTAATCACTTTCAAAATCACTTCAACACTGGGTTAAATAGTGATACCACCGAAGTGTCAACGACATGTACGACAGTTCATGCAACGTTCATGGCTGCCACTCTCCAACTCAACTGCTGGGTGGACGGCGACGATGACAGCCACGTCTTTTCTGTCAAAATCACCAGCGTGGAATCTGTCGGCACCCTCAAGGGAGTCATCAAGGAGGAGAAGAAGCCTGAACTTGATCATGTCGCCGCAAGTTCCCTCATGCTCTGGAAGGTCTCCATTCCCGTGGGTCGTCGTATGCAGCAGAACCTTTCTCCCCTAGAATAGAACGACGAAAATTCTCTGTCATCTGTGGACGACTTGGATGACTTGTTCGTAGACACACCTCTCCAGAAACATTTACACATCGTAGTAAAGCCGCATGTTGGTGAGTGATGCTGCGTCATTCTCTGTCCATCACTCATCATCATTCCCTCAGTCCATCCTCCTTTAATAGCGCAACCAGATCATCATAACACCCAGCTTAATTGTTTACTACACCGAGATAACATCAGCCACATCTTTTCTGTCGACATCGCGGACTGTCAGCCTGTCAGCGCTCTGAAAGACGCCATCAAAGACAAGAAAAAGGTTGCTTTCGAACATGTTGACACAGACGCCCTCAACATCTATCAAGTTTCTTTTGCCAATGACGATCACCTCCACGCCAAGTTGAAACGTTTCGAACCCCAACACGATCCTGAGCATGGCGTTCGTCATCTATCAATGCCTGTCACTGGGTTGAGGGAGGTCTTTGGAGTTCCTGCCCATAACCATATCCATGTCATTGTAGAGTGTCCATCTGCTGGTGAGTAATAGTCTTGGAAGATTACTTGTTCGTCACTAACTGTTCATCATCTAGTCCATCCTGCACACTTACCCTTAGTCCCTGTCCTCGAACTCAATTGTTTCGTCCATGGCGATGATCCCGGGCACGTATTTCCTGTTGAAATTGCGCCAGCGAAGTCCATTGGAACCCTCAAGGAAGCCATTAAAGACAAGAAAAAGGTTGCGTTCGAACACGTTGACGCAGATGCCCTCCAAGTCTGGAAGGTCTCCATTCCGGTCAAAGGTGGTGTTGAGGATGGTTTTGGGAAGGTTGAGTTTAGACAGGAGGAAGTGTTGTCGCCCGTGGATAGATTATCCAAGTTCTTTGCTGCGCAACCCAAGGAAGGGCACCTCCACATCGTGGTGCGCTCTCCACCTGCTAGTGAGTACGAATTCCTTGTTATTAATAATTACTTATGGATTGCCGTGTCAGCAGCACGTCTTCAACGATCCCACCCTCCTTCGGCATTCAAGCCACTTCTAGACGAAGTGACACAAGCTTGCCAGAAATGCAACCAAAGAGCCGTGTATAAGGCGCCTTCCAACGGCGGAATTCCCAAAGAATTTGGGTCACTGCAACATGGAGACAATGGCCCAGTGTTTTTCTTCCATCGTCCCTCATCTGCCGCACCAAAGATACCTATAACTTTACTTCATCCCGTCTTTGCGCAGTTCGTCGACAACTGCGAGAACCATACCCCCACAGCGAATGATAACAAACTAGTCTCGTCCTTGTCGACAGAGATGTCCGAGTTTTTCATAAAGGAAAAGGCTAGGGCTTCCAAGTTCCGAGAAATCCTCATGAAGTATGGCATTGAGCTACCCACTGATACGCATCATACGATCCTATGCTCCGAATACATGAATCGGACGTACTATACCTCTCCATTGACCGTATCTTGATATCTCACGATCTTACGAACATCTGCGAACTCTTCTGATATCTCTCGACAACTTCGATCACTCCTGAACTAGTCGCAGCACCAAGACAAAGTCATCTCGTATCGGACCGATCCCGCCTTTATCGGAGGTTCACTTCCCCTATCCCATCCACCTCCTACCTCACTTTCGATCATTTTGGACGTATTTTCATATTAGTTTCTCTTTCTTATTCAATTTACCTTTCATCTTCCTTTGTTCTTTGTTCTTCATCTTATGTTTCACCTTCTGATTCCTTTATCCCCTTCCCCTTTTAGTATCATTACTACTCCTTTCTATCGATTTTTATACCGTTCCGATCCTCCGATCAAAGTAGTATAAAGAGATGTAGTTTAGATACATAGACACACAGACAGAACCCCCTCCTTCTCAGAGAGAGAAATCTACGACTTCCCTCCCCTTCGATCTTAGTCTTAGAGCTATAGAGCTCCCCTTAGCTTCGAACTCAAGTTATAGTCTTGAGTTTGTCTATCTTCGTCATCCGATATCGATATCTTTGTCGCGACCGTGTTCGCGAAATCGCACAGTTAATCGCAACTGTCGCACGTACGTTCGCATTGTTCGGAAACTTTATAGTAGTTTCTATATCTCCCTATACCTTTCTACGTGTAGTAGATATCTTCGCATCCTCGCATTCACCTAATAGGTAGTTTGTTTGGGGATCTCCCCCTTTACAGCTTCCTCTAGCGTATCACTGTGTCGGAGATCAAGGGCAGCAGCTGTACAACTGACGGTGATATGCGGTGGAGGGGCCTTTGCTACCTCATTTTGGAAGCGAAAAACTAGCTTGGCGGTGGCAGCGCCGAACCCCTCTTTGAGGCCATATTGTACTACCTAAAGTCCATGTACAAATTGTCAGAAAGGGATGCGCGTGCTCATCTTCCTTGCCTTGTCATGTATCTCTCCGGTGTGTCTTGCGACTTCTGCTTGCATGCATTGACCTGAAATTGCTGCTGTAAAAGGCGCTCACATAGGATTCGCTGGGGCGGTCTACACAGATGGCCCCAATGTGGAAGTGCTTTCCATGACGTTGCCTCTTTGTGTGCCTGATAGCGATGTGAAGCTCAGGACTTTGGCAGCATGTCATTTTGGTGCTCTCAAGAAGGCGGTCCAGTCATTTCCCCAATACTACGCACAAGAACTGGATGGTTGCGAAAGATCCTTACCGGATGTGCGATACCCATTTCATTCTTCTTATACGCCTCTCGACGCTTCCGCCAAATGTTGTTTTGAATATTTATCACAGATACCAAATAAACTGGTGTTCTATGCAAAGACGGAGACCAACGACGATATATGTGTAGCACTGCTTCAAACCTTTTGTAGTAATGCTTTCATAGTGAGCAGGGACAAGCAGGACCACCCATGGGATCATGGGGCTGGCCCATTATTGTCAAGACAAACCTGGTCTTTCCTGGAACCATGGGTGAGACCACTATTCCTAATGGGACAGACCAAGCATCCCTGGGTCAATGGACCAGGATTTCTTTGAAATACACTTTGCACAAGCTAGGCCTGGGACATCCCAAGCTAGAGCCCAGGGACCAATATTCAACCCCTGGAAAGACCAGCACATTTTATAGCTCTTGGCTGCATCATTATATAGTAGGAATTACAACAAACTGCTAGGGAATTGGGGTAACTGAAAGTGTTACAACTTGCAAATTTGTCAACAGAGTTGTGTGTTCAGGATGGTATATAAATAGTATTGTTTTTGTGGTAATGAAGGGAACATAGATGACTTTGCAAATATTGGTTTACTATCATGCAGTGGTAATAATGTTACAGTGTTCATATATCAGTCTTAATATACCTGATGTTCTCATTGCCAAAAAGGGACAAGTAACTTGCCATGCAAAGCAATGGCCCACACTCCATTAGTTACAGCCATTTGAATAATTCTTCAGACTTTTGGATTTTTTGAGTTTTTTGAAAAATATGGACTTAGTTGGAAACTCTGCCATAACCCTCAGCTCAGTGGTCAATCAGATTATCCTCACTTACTTTATACCAGTATGTCACAGGAGACATGGGAAGATATCTCTGCTTCGAATAATGTCTAGATAATGACTTATAAATTGAAATTATTTTCATTGTTATCTCCAATATGGATATTATACAGAAAATAAACATTTCTGGAAACAATTTCTACAGACAAAATATTGCTTCCCGAAAGTATAATTATTCTTGCTCTTATTGTTCTCCTTATTTTGTAGCGGTATTTGCAATACAGAAAACTAGTCAAATTCTTAAATTCTTAAAATATTCCCACTGATATCCATAACGTGGAAATTAACTCAATTGTTTAGACTATCTGAGCCATAGATACCGACCTGATATTCTGTAAAATTTAATGCTATTTGTCTACAAAATACATTAACTATTAGAATGGAAGATATCGATCAGGAAATATAAATTATTTGCTTCAGTTTCTGACTTACAGATACCCCGCCAGAAGTTTATATTATCTGGCTTCCAGATATTCAGAGGCCCGCTTTCGCCGCTGATATAGCAGTGGATTTCCATACCCCCACATTTCACCCCCCCACCATCTGTCCCGTGCCCTGCACCTTCCCATACTTCATTGTAAGGGCAGTATATACCTATTAAAAGAATAATGTTTGCAATATACACTAAGACCATTGACCACACCAATGACAACAGCAATGATAATGCATATAATAACGCCACTGACAACACAGATGATAACACTGAGGATACCGCCAATGACAATGTCGATTACAACGCTGATGACAACACCAATAATACCACCAATGATAATGCCGATAATAATGCCAATGACATCTCCGATGACAATGCCGATGACAACACCGATGATAACGCCGATGATAACGCTGATGACAACACCAATGACAACATCGATAATAACACCGATGATCACGCCAATAATAACGCCGATGACAACTCCGATGACAATGCTGATAACAACACCGATGATAACGCCGATGGTAACACAGATGACAACTCCGATGACAACTCCGATGATCACACTGATAATAACACTGATGATAACACCGATAATAACACCGATGACAACACCGATGACCACACTGGTGCCGATCCGTACACGTAAGATGAGTAAACAGCCATCCCAGCCAATGTCGGCCCAACGGTCTGAGATGGGTGACAATTATCCCAGCCAATGTCGGCCCAACGGTCTGAGACAGGTGACAATTATCCCAGCCAGTGTCGGCCCAACAGTCTGAGACCATCCACTATACTCTAGCACTTGACTTGGCCCACCAGTCTCACATGGTACATATGTCACTCCTCAGTTGCCCCGTCAAGTACCTAACAATAATCATATCTTGGCCCATCTCAGCTGGCCGGACTCAATCCCAACATTGTCAACCTTAGTTGCCTGGTCACACTCAGGATAAGTCATGGCATGGTGTGACACTCCACCACCACCTCCATATTCCTGATTCTCCCTACTGCCACCTCAATGCTCCCCATCACCACTGAGACTGTTTATGCAGATTCCCCTTTCAAGTTCAATGTTGCTACCGGCTCTTCATCAGGGCTCCAGCTGCCCCTCCACTGTTTCTTAAACATCAATACATCAAATCCCTTCTCTCGAAGTCAAAGTCCCTTGAGCCATCAATCCCTCTAAAGGGAATCTGGTTCAGGGTCTGAGGCTGAGCAGCTCACCCTCCAAGCAAAAGCTTTGGCCCTGTGAGCACCACAAGTTCAGCCACACAACACAGTGTACAGCCCCTCCAACTCCAATATATCTGCCTCCCTTGCCAACTACCTGGTCCATGAGTGTTACCCCCCCCCACTTCTATCTCCTCACACTCATCTCACAGATGACTAAACACAACCAGCAACTTCAATGGACATCTGGAACTCATGCAATGTATTTTGACCACTGTAACTCAACACAACCTGTCCAAGAGATGTTGTATGGATGAGAAGTTGGTGGAGAAGGAAGCTGACCATAAGCACAGTCTGGAGAAGATTTGTGTCCAGGCAGAAGAAGAGCAGTGCTCCCTGGCCCTCAGAATCGAACAAGCTTAAGCTTAAGCAGCTGGAGCCATCAGGCCATGGGCAGGAGTCTTCTTCCCAGAATGATGAGTAGTGCTTGAAACTTTTCTTTATGATTATTTTCTCTGTAGGTTGTTGATGGTATCTTCCACCATACCCTTTCCCTCTCCCCTTATGTAGCCCTTCTCCATGTAGTGCCTCCTTAAGTAATATATTTTCCTGTTCCTGTCCCCCCTCCCAATACAAATTGTGATTCAGTGAAGAAAATAATCAAAGACATAGATTTAAAAAACTAGATGAATGACTGTGCAAGTGTAGCCAGGTGTTGACGAAATTCTTTTCCTGCAGCAGTGTCAGGATCATTATGGTCAGCTGTCTCTTCGCCCTCTCTCTCCTCTTCACCCCCATATTCCTCACCCTCAACATAACCCTCATTGTCACAATCATTTCTGGCCCATTCAGTTGTATCATTCAACCCCAGCTCCTCCTCAATCCAAATAATTAAATTGTGCAGAACCAAGCAACACTGCACCCAGAGATTGACATAGTTGAATTTCTTTTTGATCTTGAATCTGAAACCGCAATTCCTATAAAGGGGCAAATCAGCCCTTCAGAGCACCAAAACATTCTCAGAACATACACAAATTTAATATCTTGAATCAGCACATGTATAATATTAAAATAAGAGCATACCTTGCATAAAAAAAGGTTAAATTTCTTCTGGAATGAAGTAGTGCTGCCAAAGTTCAGTTCAGTCCAGTTCAGACCCTTTTTTGTGAACCCTGAACTGAACTCGGAGTTCAGTTCAGCTAAGTTTCTGAACTGAACTGTAAAATTCAGTTCAGTTCAGTTCAGCTTAGGCTATGAACCCTGAACTCTTACTATATAAGGCAATTGGTTCAGTTCAGACATGAATTTGACTGAACTGAACTCTTTAAGTGGTTCAGTTCAGCCAAGAGGTCTGAACTGAACTGAACTTGGGGTTCAGTTCAGGGTTCGAACCAAGTTCAGATCAGTTCTGAACTGAACTTTGGCAGCACTAGAATGAAGTAAGGCTTCCCCTTGCAGGCCTCTTGAAGGGTGGGATACACCAAGTATAACATGGATATGCAGAATCAGCCCACATCCACTCATTGGCAGAGAAAAAGAAGTTGGGCTTCTCTGCGACATGGGACATTGCACAGGCATTGGGGTTATGGATACTCCCCACTATGCCAGCAACATAATCAACAATCTGCAAATTATATAGAAGGCTGATAATCTGGAAGAAAATGTTTGAGACAAAGAGACCAAGAGAATAAATATAAAAGAACCTGGAAATTAAGAGAGTAATTGCACTTCCTGTCATAGAAAGACTCTCCATATAGACCAGGCTTTTGGAAGAGTGGAAAGCATGACCCATCACCAGTCAAATAACCACCTTTCCACTCTTTGAAAGTCTTTTTCTCTACCCACTTCTGTGCCATATTCTTCTCATGGATACAATGAGGATCCTCAGGATTCCAAGATAAGGCATCATTGTGATGAGCAGCAATTGCAATCATAACACAGTTGGTGCAATTGTAGACTGTACCCACAGATACCCCTGCCCATTCTGTCACATCTTCAGTGGTTGCAGCATTACTGTAGTGGCCAGCATGATTCAGAAAAATTGCCAATTGAATTTCAACAGAAAGTTGTTTGTCAGAGGCAAAAATGGGATGGTCTTCAATTAGTTCAACCAACCTGTCAAAAACAGAGGATCAACTTGGAGTTTCTTTTGGAAATGGCAGGGGCCATTGAGAGACTATTCATCAAAGAGATGAATCTGGGGGGCACAGGAAGTATGAATATGAGCTCTGAGGATCTGAGCTTTGCTGATTTCATCTTCAAGGGCTCCAATGACATCAATGAGTTCCAAGAACAAGTAGTTGGATAATTGGTTGCTAATGCTTGAGTTGGAACTGGATATGTCCATGGAATCATTGGAGGATGGAAAGAAGTCCTCAGATACAGGCTCTGACATGTCTATATCAGCATCAGTCTCAGTATCAGAATCAAAAGCATCTGGCAAATCTTTAATGAGGTCTTCAAGCAGATTCCCAATCAAGTCATTATTTCCTCTGGATGAGGTCAGATTTGACTTGATTGAGGGTCTGGAGCAGTTTTTGATGGTGAGATTGGCAAGGCATGATGGCAGCAGTTCAAGGCAATGGTGTATTTATATGCTGTAACAGCCTCCGGATGATCAGTGCTGTCACAAAATGATGACATTTTTCTCATGTACTATGCAACAGATGCCTCAGCGGGATAAATTGCTGTATCTGGACATAACAGGACATAACAAATAGTTAGGGATTATCTAACGTAACGCTGATGACGGTTAACCCTGAATCATACTATATTTAGATTTCCTGCCTAATCCGACTCTCAGGAACCACATCAGGATTTCCAGTAGGGAACAAGTAGGTGAACTTGAGATCCCCTAAAGGTACAGCCAACACCACCTCTTTTTGCCCCAGCCTTTTGAGGAGTCCTCAAGGAGTCCCTGAGAAGACTGTTGTAGTACTTTATTTTATAAACTCCTGAAGGACTCCCTGGGAGGTCCCTCTCTAAGGACAACTCCCAAAGCTCCATGAGGACTCTTGAAGACTCCTTAGTCACTCCTTGGTCAGGAGTTCTTAGGAGGGCCAAGGAGTCCTTACAAACTCCTTAAGGAAAAAGTTTCTATGGTGAGGAAATCAAGGACTCCTTGCATTTTACTGGAGGAGTCCTTGAGGAGTCCTTAAGGAGTATTAAGGAATGCGTGGTAGAGTGTGATGTCCTTCCAGGACCTGTGCACTGTTCAGTAAATATTTCTGCACCTCAGTTGGGGTGGTATACATAATGGCTTGTTGAGGGTGCTCCATATGAACCATATTGGGATGTCGAGCCTCATGAGTCTTCGCAGTGAATTAACCATTTGCACATGTGTATATCTATCGCTGTGCCAACTCTCAGATTGGTCTTATAAAATTTACTGTGCATAACCCACTACTTGGTCACAGTGAATGTTTTGGTGTCATTCTCCTACAACTTCAAAGATATTCATAAATTATATTTTCAAGATGATAGACATTTGTCTCAGGAAGATATCTATATAATTTGAATGAGAGTTACAAGGCTAAAAATCCTGCAGGAGTGAGAATAGTTCAGGAGTGTCCATTTTTGACCCTGACCAGGAAGTCAGTCATACTTGCTATGCTATAAGATACAGTAACATTTCAACCTTATGCTGCAGTAAAATCTATTCTACTATATCTCTTCTTATGTATGAAATCCAAAGTTATGATTCTATTAATCCAAACTATGTGTTTTTATGCAAGTGGGCACTTGTTGGAAAGAATGACAGTTGTGCATAATGTTCTTATGAGTTGTAACTATCACTATTGTGGCCATATCATAATAGACATATGTTTAATCATGGCCAACTGCAGTTGAAGACAGCAACAACATGCTGGATGCAGAATTTAACATTGACCAGGTACCTGGTGTGACCAAGTATCTGACTGCACACAGTAGCAATTGGCAAGTTCTGCAGTTGCCCAACCCACTTGGGGTGGATCTTGGTGTCATTGATGGGTATCTTGACCTATTTGGAATCATCCCCATATGGAATATCTTCAGATATGTAATGTGAGATGGCCATTGAACATAACACTATTAAAGGTACAAAAGCATCCTGAGATTTCATAGCACACTTCCTGGCAGTGTGTTCATGTTTATGGGGGTGCAATTAGCCATATGTGTGAGTTATGGGAAAATACTTGAAGTTGAGTGGGTAAAAGCCACCAGGAGGTTGTGACATTAATTCCTGGATAATTAAATGTAGGGAATTCTCAAGATCACCCCATTTCTTATGAATGACAGCTGACAATTAAAACTGATTACCAACACATTCCACAGGAATTGACTTGTAATCACACACTAGATGCTGTAGTAATGGGTGATAAAATCATAGTGAGTGAGGTACAGAAGCTAGTTGTGGGAAGTTCTTGCAAGCCCAATTCAACTGATAGCATGATTGCAGGTCAGGATCATCACAGCAAAAGGATGGGCAACTGGGGAAGTTTGGTAATGGTTTGGCATTCAGGGAAGTTATGACACAATCATCAATGAGGAAGGTGTTGAATGTGGTCTGAATCTGAAAAGATTGTGAGTTAAATGTGGTCTTGTAGTGTGGCCAGAGGAACTACTGACTTTGGTGGTACTCATCACAGGCCAAGTGAATGATGGGAACACCTGGACGAGAAGATCAATGAGAGATCACAGTGAGGATAGGGTTCCTTAGGGGTATAATAAGGGTTTGCTTCAAGTATTGTTGGTCAGGTTTGAAGATTGGAGATTCCATTGACAGAGAGAAATCATCCATTAGAAGGTAGTCTTTAATATTACCCAGGTAAACACAATGAACAAATCTTGCCAATCTGTGTTAATTGTAATATTATGGCCAAGGGTATAAAGGGTACATATTCCAGGGTACAAAGTAAGCAAAAACTCGGACTGACAGTATCCTTTTTTATTCATTTTATTTTTTATGGATGAAGTGATTGAATCTGAATATAACTTGTACAGCAGAACCACATCTCTGATGTGTAGAAAGTCCCTCAAAAAATTTGAACTTCACAGGTTTACAATTAAGAATGTTCTCTGAGATACAAAGAAATAAAGCACTTACAACCCTTGGCAAACCCCTGAGGAACCCTAAGTGAGGACCAGATGGGGAACCACAATGGGAGTAGTTGAACCAGAACCAAGAGAAAGATCACATGTACTTTGTACAGGTGAATGATGAGGGATTATGATGGGGACTAGACAGGAGTAGTGAATAACACGGGTAACGGGTACGGGTAGCCACGGGTATGGGTACGGGTATGATTCTCCTACCTGTGAGCTTTATTTTAAGCCCTGGATCGTCTAAAACGGTCAAGTATTGAGTGAGTTATGATCAAAACAATCAAGAATGATTGTTTTGATTATAACTCACTCAATACTCAACTGTTTTAAATGATCCATGGCTTAAAATGACAGGTAAACCCGCCGGATCACAGGTACGGGTAGCTGTGGGTATGGGTACAGTGCCAATACCCATGGGTTACCCGTGCCATTCACTAGACAGGAGACCATGTCGGGGAACAGATGGGAGACCACAAAGGGGCAGTGTAAGTTTGGGTGTACTTTGTATGGGTGAACAAGAGGACCTAAGTAGAACAGTTGTTTGCTGGTACTTGATACTGGCGAATGATGAGAAACAAATAAATGCAAGCAAATATAAACACATAACTGACATGTCAACAGGACCAAATATCTAGCTTTTCATGACTGAGTTATCAAAGAGCAAAGCCCTCCATCTCATCCACCTTTCTCAATGGCTGAGCCATAGAGTGCTTCCATCTCCTTGTCATCATCTCAATGGCTAAGCCATAGAACTTACCTGGCCCTTCTATCTCCTCATCAGTACCCAGTCAATGACTGAGTTGCAATGGCGCTGCTTCAGCTCCACTGTTCTGTAAAACACATGCATTTGTCTGGTCAAAGGTACATCACATTCCATAGGTCACAGGTAAATCACATCCTTTGGTACAATCAGGGAGGTCACCAGCTTATCAGCTCTCTTCTCTTTTTCTTTTCTGGTGATAGCCTGTGTAGCATTCCCTCAATAATTGCAACAACCTGTTTCTTGCCAAGGGTTTCACTGTGCTTGTGCTCACAGACTTTGTCTTCGGTAATGGAACCATGGCTTCCTCACCAAAGTTTCATTCTTATGGACCACCCTTTCCAAATTCCTATGGTTAACCCAGGAATCCATGACATTGTGATGGATGTTCTGGTCAAGATGAAAATTGTGTCTGACAAAATTTTGACAGAGGAAGAACACTGTCACTACTGGCATTACCAATTGTATAAAGAGATTACCCATTGAGACCTCTTCTGTTGGTTTTGTACTTTTTGCCTGAGGATTCTTCTACATCCAAATGCAGATAGAGATCTCCCCATAACTAGGAGATGATGTGCTGGCTATTGTGCTCTGGTCTTTTTGGTTGTGTGTCTGTATGAACATTATATCAGAGGTTATCTTGCCAAATGTTCATATGCCTATCACCATTGTTTGCACTATCCCATGCTCTTGGTGACACAGGATGTGGAATGGTGAACCAGTCTTCTTATTGAATACATAAATGGCACCATGATCGCTCCCACCCATGACAACCCCAGTATCCTCCATGAAGGCAACACATTTGGAACACTTACGAGTTGGCGTGCTGGTTGGAAAATTGCACCTCCAGTGCCTGTTGTTGAGCTAATGTAAATTGAAGCCATTTGTAATGCTGTCGATGACAAATTGATTTCAAGCACAGCTGACTGTGGCACTACCTCTGTACCTGGATGAGATATTTTTCAAAAAGAGATGAGCAAGTACCCACATCATACCACCAAGATCTATTGTTGAAATTGCCTTGCCATTGTTGCCTCTTAGTGTGCCTGTTTAACAAACTCAATTCTACCATTAAGATAGAGGAGTAAGGAATAACTTACATCTTGCCATTGTAAAGGCTAAACACCAGAATATGTTTAGTTGTGTTATCAATGAAGCCAATGGTAATCAGAACTGTGGTGTCTGATTGGATACTGAATATGGGATGAAGTTTGCCCTTGGAATCAATCTTGAGAATAGGGACTACCATGGATGCCAGTCATTAGTGAATGACGTGGGTAATTACCCAACGTATAATGCATTTGATTTGGTATTTTTATTATGAGATGAATACTAGAAAAAGTGTTAATTTTTTTACACAGAAAGAAGACTACAGTATATCCCTGCTTAGTTCTGCTTTCAGGGTATGAATTTTCTGATTGTAATAATGTCTAATTCTGCTTTTACAGGCCAAGGATACAAAATACCCCTCAAACTGTCAAAAATGCAGAGGTTGAGGGGTATTTTGTATCCTTGGCCTGTAAAAGCAGAATTAGACATTATTACAATCAGAAAATTCATACCCTGAAAGCAGAACTAAGCAGGGATATACTGTAGTCTTCTTTCTGTGTAAAAAAATTAACACTTTTTCTAGTATTCATCTCATAATAAAAATACCAAATCAAATGCATTATACGTTGGGTAATTACCCACGTCATTCACTACCGGTCATCCAGATGAACATCCACAGATGACATAAGTGGATGGATATATATGGATATGGATGTGAGGTCACAGATATCCACAGATATCCGGATGTAGTAGACTCCTCCAACTCTTTGTGCGGCTCCTCCTGACTCTCTGTGCTGTGACCGTCTCTCCCGCTCAAACACGGTCACTTAGACTCTGCAGCACTGCAATGGAACAAATAATGAGACAGCGGCCATTACTGACCAGTGACAGAGTCAGACAGACATACAATTCGGTAACCTTGCACACAGCAGCAGCACAGCCCACTGCCACCCTCCTTTCCATTCAAATGCGAGGTGGAGGGTCATTTGGACATCACCACCACCACCACCACCACCACCTTCTCCATTGTGAGTTGAGGGACTTCAAACAACGCCAGCCCAACACCACCCTCCCTCGCATTCAAATGTGAGCTGGGGGTTCATTTGGACCTCTCCACCACCACCACCTCCTCGTGAGTTGGGAAACACCAGCCCAACGCCACCGTCCCTTGCATTCAAACATGAGCGCGGGGGGTCATTTGGACCTTGCTACCACCACCACCACCACCTCCCTCGCGAGTTGGGGAATGCCAGCCCACTGCCACCCTCCCTTGCATTCAAACACAAGCCGGGGGGTCATTTGGACCTTGCCACCACCACCACCACCACCACCACCTCCCTCATGAGTTGGGGAAGGCCAGCACACCACCACCCTCCTCATGCGGAAATGCGAGGCAAGGGGCTTTTCAGATGCTCCCAGCCCACCACCACCCTCCCTTGCATTCAAACGCGAGCCGGGGGGTCATTTGGACCTCACCACCACCATCACCACCTCCTCCTCCCTTGTGAGTTGGGGAACACCAGCCCACCACCACCCTCACACACAAATGCGAGATGGGGGACCATCCAGACGACCCCAGCCCACCGCCACCCTCTCTCACATCCAAACATGAGCTGGGTGGTTTGGACTATCACCCCAGAATCATTCATGTAAATCATAGTAAATTACTGTAAATACATTGTCTGACATGTGAAAACCCTGAAAATCGGTGAGATGGAGTACCGCAACCCGTATATCAGACTCCGCACGTTGATACGCACCATATGATTCTGGCCTCCGATTCAATATATCTCACGATTCTATGCAATTCACATCAATCCAACACTCTTCGACCTTGCGATCAAGTTGCGACTATTGCGATTGTCTGCGACTTTGGAGTTCTTTAGTTATCGCATTTCGAAGTATTTCCTTTGTTTTCTTTGTTCTACTTTCTTATGCATCGTCCCCTATACTCTTCCTTTATGATACATATGCCCCTCTCTCTTATATCCCCATATATTATACTCCTTTCATCCCTCTTCCTTTGTCCTTACAGCTTATATACCTGCATGTATGAGCCACTAGACAGAGATCCCAGAGAACCCCCAGACAATCCAGATACACCATCCTTCCCCCTTCGTCTCAGAGCTTATCCTTAGTCCTAGACCCAGTCCCTTCACTTTATATTACCTTCTCTCACTGTCTGACCCTTCCATTTCACTGTGACTTTCTTATTTTTATCGCACCTCTTCGATTTTTATCGCAACTCTCTTATTTTTATCGCACCACTTTGACTTTTATCGCAGCATTTATATTGAGTGTCTCACACCCTTCTCTTCCTTTACTTTCCTCTTCTATCCTAGTGTAGGCTTTCCAAAACTTCCTCGCACCTTTCTTAGCAGTTCCTAGTTAGATTCCCTTCTTACTACCCCCACCTGCACATCAACGTCAAGATGGCGTTTGAATGTATTGGGGCTGCATTGTCCTGTCCACGACCTTTGTCCTGTCCATGACCTTTGTAACACCCAGCAATGCCTCGGAGGCCCACAGCTGCTGCTGTACCAACTGTACCCGCTGTGCCATTGTTCGACGGGGACTCTGACAATGATGCAGATCAACCTGCTGGTCCTGCGGTGCTTATCTCGCCTATGAAGGCTTGAGCAGCCAAGCGGGGAATTGTGAATAAGACTGATAAAGAGGTATGGGGCTTGCCAGATGGTGAGATTATTGGTGAGTGGTCGTTCTTCCATGAAAATGAAGCTCCTTCATGTATATTTAGAGGCTTCGAAGGCTTCGTGGTGCTCCAATGCGTATGATCACTTTGACATCACCCTTAGCCGTGAGCTGGACGGCAGAGGACAGCCCTTGGCCTTGACCTTTGTATTTACTTGTAAGGTTGATCCTGCCCACCACCCGCCTCATCGCCGTGCCCGAATGTCTACTGGCCATGGAACAAAAAATATCCAAGACAGCGTTAAGGCCTGTAGTACTCGTTTAGGTTCTACTGCTCATGCTACAGCTGTTGCATCTACGGGACCACATTACTCTTCTGCTGCCCATCATACCCTAATTGCTTTGCGGTGTGCTAAAAACCACCATCCGTTCAATTCTGTCTTGGATGAAGATTATCGTGCTGAGGTTGAAATGCTTCGTCCTGGAACTGTCCTGCCTGCTCCTCAAATGGTCTCACGTGATATCAAAGCTATCTATGCTGAGATGTCTAAGAATGTTCGGAATTATTTCATGGTGAGCATCAGCCTTTATTATATTTCTGTATTAATAAAATTATATCAAGGCCCTTAACTCCACTATCCATTTGGTTCTGGATGGATGGACAGCTCCTATTGTTGCATCCTTCCTCGGGATTGTTGTTGTTTGGTTTTCTGATGGTATCATTCATCGTGCTATCCTCAAATTTATCCGGTCAGTCTTAAAATATACTTCAAAAAATCTGTTCTATATCTTATTATTGTCAGGTTAACTCAAAAACATGATGGTGTATATCTCGCTACAGTTACTGCTAACTGCTTGACATGGTTTGGACTTGATAAATTTGTTTGCTTCTTATTTTATTTATTCTTTCATTGTCACCTGAAGCAATTTTTTATAGATTCTCTCGATATGCATGGATAATGCCAGTAACAATGATTCATTGGCAAGGTATCTTCCTCACCTCATTCCATCTTTTCGTGGGATGATTGCTCGTGGCCGGTGCCTCCCACACATTATTAATCTCTTGGCAAAGGTACCCATCAATTCAAGTCCTTCCCTACATAACTAATAGATTTGTAGATTTTTATATCTTTCTTCTTTCGAGCGCCAAAGAAGAAACAAAGAGAAGCTGCCACTACTGATGGTGAGTTTAGAACTACATGTAACAAATTATACTGAGCCAAATATTATATTATGTTAGCAATCGTTGAACCTGATGACGTCTCTGAAGATGAACTTGCTGTGGAAGAAGAAGGTATTGCAACTGATGCAGCCACTACACCAGATGATGGTAGGGATGCTCATGATTCTGCTATCATTAAAACTACTCGTGATAGGGCTATTGAGATGATGAGATTGGATGGTGTGGTGATTGATCCAGAGGAGAACAAGATGGCACTCCAGCTTTTCCCCTGGGTAAGTTGAAATTCATCAGATGGTTTTAATGGAGTTCAAGGTCGCTGGTCTTGCCCGGCGTGTTCATGACAATTCAACACTCAAGGAGAAGTTTGATACTCTTGTGTCAAATGACAAGGACCTTCCTGGCAATAAGATGGCACTTGACCGCCGTGTTACTACTTGGTGGAATTCAGACCTCACTGCTTAAATGCTCATCTCTACTTCAGAAGTCCTGTTGAGCAACTTACTGGAGCTGCCATCAATAACCTATGAGCCTACCAACTTTCAGAAAAGCAGTGGGATCTTGCAGAGACACTAAGTTCTATACTTGAGGTCAAATATTTATATTTCTTGAGCAAAAATCTGATTTATTTTTGACAGGTGTTTGATGAAATGACCAAGCTGTTCTCACAGTCTCAGGTTCCTCTTATTGCAGAAGTCCTACCCATGCTGGATTCCATTGAGAAATCAATGACTCTGGTTCGTGATGATGATGACAGCAAGTTGCCCAATGTTGTCCATGTTGCAGCACAGGCTGTTTTCCTCTTAATCGACAAATACTACAGCCTTATGAGGGACTGTGAGCTGTATGTAATTGCTATAGGTGCGTACAATATTTGTTTTTCATTACATTCAACTAACATTATTTAGTCATGTGCCCTGATAAGAAGCTGAAATGGTTCAAAGACCATGGTTGCACTGCTGCTCAGATCCGTGACATCAGAAAGTTAGTTGTTACCCGGTGGAACAAATCATACAAGGGAGATGAAGGACCTGAACCTTTGGCCAATGCAGCTCCTTGGAGAGGCAAGGTGAGTTTCAATGTTATGACTCCAAGTTTAGATAATTACAATTTTATTGCAGCCCAAATCAAAGTGGGTTGTTTCACGGGAGCCTAATGATTCTCAAGATCCTGACATGATCAGTACATATTTGGCTGACCCAGTTATCAAGCTCTCTGCCATTAAAGAGGCTGGTGGGCTTATCAAGTATTGGGATCAAGCCAAGGAGCACCGATCTCGACTTTCAAAGTTTGGACTTGATTTTTGCTCTGCACCAGGTGAGTCTAACTGATATCATTTGTGTTCTTTTTAAACTCCATTATAGCATCTTCTGTGGATGCTGAACGTGCATTCTCTGTTGGGAGGCTTGAGGTCAACCATCTTCAACACAACACCAGCCCTCAGACGTTCAAAGCTCAGGTTGCTGTTGGATCCTGGGCAAGAACTCCATTGTATCCAGGACTTTCAGAGACCATCAAGATTGTTGAGGCACAGATGCAAGGTGAAAGTCAGGAGAGGGCAGGAGATGAGGTAGAAGTTGGTGTCAATGAGACAGATGATGAAGAGGAGCTCAGTGATGAAGAAGCCATGTTTTTCACTTGATAATTGAATTTGTAACAATTTGCTACATTGTTCTCTATGTACTTTTAACTAACTGGTTTAGTATTTGTGCTTTCTGGCTCTGATGGTGTTGTATATAATTTAGTGTTGCCCAGCTCCAAGCCACTTTTTGTAAAAACGAACTGTGACAAGTGTACAAGGTTCTGCAAAGATATCTATTGGGTACAAGGCCAATGTCTTATGGATATTAAGTAATCCATAGGTTTTCACATTTTGCAGCATCTCAAATATTTTCATAATTTTTGTCATTTATTTGCACTTGTTATAGTCAATTTCTACAAAGTGCTGCTGGTGCTGGAGTGGCACCCAGTGTACAATGCCTTTTGGGGTGTGTAAAAATTTATGCAGATGGCAGCAGAAGTGACATTTTAGGGGAAAAAAGAATAAGTGGATTTCATTAAGTATTCACAAAGATATACACAGAATACTAAATCATGTTCATGAAGCCCCACCTAATATCCAGATGTTGAGCTGCTGTCAGTGAATATGTAATAAAGTGCACAACTACAAAATGCAGTCCAATACAAATGTATTAGTGGTAATTGCTCATATTTTTTCATGATTTTACATGCAAAAATGAATGTTTAAAACCCAATTCCACATTGCAATTTCCCAAAACCCAAAAAAACACTAAATCAGCCTCATTCTCAGTGAAAATTACACAAATCTATTGCTGGTAAACTAATTGTTACACATCAGTACTACCAATTATTACATTACTTGTACAAAATGCACAGTTGAAAGTTTTGTGGATGTTGTGGATATCCATGGATATCATCCATATCCACAAGAATTTATCCATCATCCACAGATTTTCATCCGGATGCATCCACAGCAGTCCCTACTTGAGAACTTGGACAGCTCTGTCATGGGTACCAAGGGTGATATGTGCAGAGCCATCATGGCACATGTTGCCACAGTCATGCAAATTATTTCTTGGCCAGTTGCGATCCGCCTGGGGCAAAGTTCCTGCATCTAAAAATGATCTGAGGTTTATTAGAGTCTGGATGGCTACTTTGCAATGCTAGCTTAGTCAACATTACAGATATTGCCCTGGTGCCAAAATTGAGTCTGAGCTCAAACTCAAATCTATGCCAGCCTGGAGGAGATCTTATCATTGTCATTCCCCATACAAGCCAATGGATTGTGCAACCTGGACAAAAGAGGATGAAAAGTTTCTACTTTCCTTTCTTCTGGATCACAAGGCTGAGGCAAGGATTTGTGCCATGGAGCAGGAGAACTGGCTGGGGCATGACATGTTAGCAGCACTTTTTGATATCCTTGGTAGTGCATGTAAAGCAGATGCCTATATGTTGATGGAGAAGGATATGGTGTTTCAGAAGGTATGGTTGAGAAGGAAGTTGGGCCAGGCTGAGTACTGGGATGCTATAGCTGAAACTACTGTGTCTGAGTCTGAATAGTTTTCTTTGTTCATGAAATGTATTTTATTCTTTTCTTTACATGTTTCCTTGTGCAAAACAAATATCATTCAAATAACACTCAAGTGTAGGTAAGAAGAAAGTCAGAGCAAGGCAACAACAAAACATATTGATAACAGGCCATATCACAACAATGGTGGTAGACTACAATGGAACAGGAGGAAAACACAAGGAAGGACAAGAGTTCACAAATGAATATATTGCTGATATTGATTCCACATTGCTTGAGAAATCATATCATGCTGCTCACCCACCCAAATCTGCTCTGCATGATTGAAATACTCAGTAAGATTTTTGATGAGTTTTCTGCCCCCTTTGCACCAGAAAAATCAGGGCTCCAATGTGAATTTTATTGGTATATGAGTGCTGACCTGGAACACATGATGTATGTCCTCCAGTGGTGGAGTGAGGGGTAAGGAATATATCCCCACCACTTGTGAATGGGACTCAACTACCTGTCTATGTCAAGTGACGAGAGGGTTGATATAATTGAAACAGTAGCTTGTAAACATGTCATTACACCAACCACCATTGCCATGGAGAGAGTATTTAACCATGGTAAGAAACAGCAAACATGTGGAGAGCAGTGGAATAGCACATTCCATACATGCAAAAATTATAATTGGCATTGTATGCAGAGTGAGTCAACCACTGCATGCCAAGTGTTGCAAATTGGCATAGACAGTGCCAATAGCAGTTGAACTTAGTTGCCAGCACAGCACCCACTTGGGAAGGGGTGGAATAACACATTCCAGAAGTGCAAATGTTGCAGTGTGTATTGCAGTAGGAGGTATGCAGAGTGAGTGAACCAGTGCATGCCAAGTTTCACAAGGGGCATAGAGAGTCCAATAGTAGTTGAACTTAGTTTCCAGCACAGCACACACTTGGGAAGGCATGGAATAACACATTCCAGAAATGCAAATGTTGCGGTATGTATTATGGTAGGAGGTATGCAGAGTGAGTGAACCACTGCATGTCAAGTCTTTCAAATTGGTATAGAAAGTGCAAATAGTATTTGAACTCAGTTTCCAACACAGCACACACTTGGGAAGGGGTGGAATAACACATTCCAGAAATGCAGATGTTGCGGTATGTATTGCAGTAGGAGATATGCAGAGTGAGTAAACCACTGCATGCCAAGTGTTGCAAATTGGCATAGACAGTGCCAATAGTATTTGAAATTATTTTCCAACACAGCGAACACTTGGGAAGGGGTGGAATAACACATTCCAGAAATGTAAATGTTGCGGTATGTATTGCAGTAAGAAGTATGCAGAGTGAGTAAACCACTGCATGCCAAGTGTCGCAAATTGGCATAGAAAGTGCGAATAGTATTTAAAATTACTTTGAATAGCAGCAGACCTGTGGAAGGGAGTGGAATGGCACACTTTGCAAATACAACCATCAAGCAGGGCATTGAACCTGGACATATGCCCAGCGAGTGAAACCATGCACACCACATGCTCACACTTGGTTTGCACTGTCAGACCATCCCTTGGAATTCATCTGAGTCAAAGCAGACTCCTGGAGATGCCCGCAATCGGTTCATATGTCACTGTTCACAGATATGAACATCGGTGCATCATTCACAACTGGGTTCCACAGCCACCCAAGGACATGCCCGAGTCTGGCCAGACACCCAGGGAGGCGTCGCAGCGAGGTCGATCGCACCACACCCCCCCTGGTGTGCACCGCTGATGGGTAAGAGGCATTTCATGCTTGGAATCCAGTTCACAAACATGAATGGTTGTTACGCAGTTGATAATTGAAGTGTGTTTTGAAAATAGTACAACTTTCCCTTCATAACCATGTCAATCTATCTAGTATTTCATCAGATATATGGTTGAACACAGAAAAAAATTCCCAAGTCCACATTAGGTACTCAATTGGTTCCAAGATTTTGAAAAAGTGTCATCATTTACACAAGTGGCTCTAAATCATCACATTCCAAAATCTTGTGATATAAAACGATGAAGTTGCCCAAGAGCATCATTCTCACGGCACTTTTGAACGAGAGAAAGCGCCGAACCGAGTTCCTTTAATCCCAGGAACAACTGCTGCTTCGTTCCCTTCAAACCTTTGATGGTACTCCGCCATGAATCACAGGCCTTTATGACCTGAGGCCCTATGTTAAACAGCATTCACACTCTGCAAGAGACACATAAAATACCTCTTTTTCCTCCAAAGTTATCATGCCTTTCAAAATGTCATTCCTGCTCAAGCCTTTCAAGCCTGTACCCATAATCAGGAGAATTGCTTCAAGTTCATCTGAAGTTTCAGGTGGAGTTCTGGTCAAATGGTTTAACCAATCTCCACTTTTATCCCGCTGCTTTCCCATAACTTTGGCAGAGGTTGCTGGGTTTCTGGATCTTTCCTGCAATAGCAACCATGTGACGTCAGGGTGGTCTGCAGTGTCAATGTTCTGCTAGATGTACGCAACTGGGATTTTTTCTGGGTTTCCGTTGCCCGCCCCATCTCTAGTTCCTTCTCCGTCCTCCTGCAAAATCAGCCATTAAATATCATTTCAGTCAGCTTTTGTTGAGGAACTTATTATTTTGTTCCAACATAGAAGGTGGAAAAAACAATACAAGAACGATTGGCCTATTTCCAGGGATATGCTAACACTCACCGCTGTATGGTCTATATCGTCTTCGTCTTCTTCTGTATTCGACTTTTTTCCTTTGGCCTGAACTGGTTGAGACTTGGCCTTTTCGACTTTTCTGCCTCTCCTCTTCTGAAAAATTAGAGGCCCAAAAAATTGAGTCAGCATCTAGTAAGGATCCTATTTTTGGTACTAGAACTGGAAGGCAACCCAAATTCATTTTATTTCTCATGATGAACACTCACCATTTGGTCGTCAGAATCAATTATATCAAGTTTTTTCCCTTTGAGATGACCTGATTCAGTGTTCTTCCTCACCTGTGAATTCAATTCCCTGTTGCTTTCGAAGAATCAAATCATGTTGGAAAAACTTCAAGAGAGTGCATACTGATTTGCTTTTTTCCCCACATGTTTTGATGGGCTTGATGAAATGTCATTTTTGACCTGCGAATTCATAACCCTTTGGTTTTGAAAAATCAAATCATGATGAGAAATTCATCAAGAGCGTGCATACTGATTAGCTTTTCTTTTCAATTTTTTTGACGGGCTTGAAACCGGAGTAATTCCAGGAAGAGAGGCCAGGTATGTGGCCCCTGTGTTTATACTTTGTCTGGAACCTATTTTCCTTCCTCTCAAAGCCATCTTCGTGTCAACTTCCACAGCTTCGGGTGCTTGCACTTTCCTGGGGCGTCCACGTTTTTTGGCATTCATTGACAATTCTGTATTCGTTGATGGTTTTGTATTCTGCACCACCACTCAAAAAAATTGCATGCAGCTGACCTCCTAAATCTGTACTTGTGGTGACTGGATGTTTGGTTGTGACTTGAAAGCCACTCACAAATCCAAACAGCCCACAATCTTCTTGGAGCCCAGAGATAAACTTGGCCTTATCCGGTAGTGAATCTGAATATTTGTCCACATAATCTACCACCTCCCACAGCCAGTCGTATTGGTTTTTGGCCACCCAGGATAACAAATCTTTCTCATAACAATATGAGAAATATTTTAAAGGTCATACAGTTCATCCTCACCGTACTGCCAGGGAGGTGTCTTGTTATAGTTTTGTCGGAGGAATTCATCATTCTTTCTGAATGTTCTGGGACTATGTCCCTCTCCCAATTGAAGTCGGACCAAAAACCGGTGCACAGCGTCAGGAATCCAATCTCGAATTAGATTTGGTTCAATCCTGTTGGCTTCTTGTACCACATGAAACCGGAGATTATCATACCACCAAACAAGCCTTGTGTACTGAGTTTTGTTGAGTTCGAGTTTGCTTTCCCGAACACCATGAAGGGCGTTTAGTTGGCATAAATCCATTATTGTGAAGATTGGCCGCCATTTCAATGGAAAAAAAGACCAGATTTCATTTGTTTGAACACAGATGACGTTTGGATCGCTTGTATTCTGAATGAAGCAACGTGAGCTCTCTGGGAGCGTAGAAATTTTCGCAGGAAACAGAGGCCACCAGCTAACCTCAAGTTCGTGAACCATTGCGATGGTTGGGGGAAGTGTCATGTGACTTTGGATTCTGACAAGACATAGTAGTTATGTAACAAAACTAATTCTCCTGAAGTTTGGAGAAATTTTATCATATTGGCCAGTTCTAAATTACAAATATGGGGGTTCCGGATCCTGTTCTTTAGTGGCTTCCTTTCCATTTTCTCTTTTGTTTTTTTCTCCGATTGATTCTTTAAACTTAGTTTACATTTAGTCTAATCGCTCGGTTTTCTGTTTTTCTTGAGAGGTGAAATTTTCCCTTGTCAGGGCCGGCAAATTGACCGGATTTATGCAAAGACGCATTCGAATTCTTGGGGTTTCATATGACATGGACAGTTGCTGAATAGCCACCAAACCAGATTATGATTTCATCATTGTTCACACAAAGCACAAGAAGAAATAAAAGCACTCAAAGTGGCACTGGAAAACAAGAAAAGAGATATCATTCACCCACCGAACTGATGGTTGCCAAGTAAATGGACACTTTTGAAGCATGGTATAGTCACATATTTATACCTACAATAATAAGTTTGTATTACTGTCATAACACATATATTATGTAACAACATTATTCTTTTCTTGACTCAACATGGTATCTAAGCTTTGTTGAAGCACTATTATGAGCCTGACCATTTCCCTATACATGTGCTGAAGTTGTGTTCTTCCTCATGTTCGACCCAGGGCTGATTAGAGACAGCATACAGCTGATTAAGAAGCGGGATTGACTTATTCTAATTTGGATCTTGATTTTGAGAATAAGGCAGAATAATTCCAAGTAAAACTTGAACATGGTTTTTCTACTATATCAAAGCCTCAGTATCACAACTTGGACAACCGTAGAGACTTTGGTGGCCAACTATCAGAACCTCTTCTTGACTAGAATTCTCTGAGGGGAAGGTTTTCTCTATACCGTGGTGGTACCCAATCCAGACCAGCCAATCATTTCCAACCATCTCTGACCTTGAATTCTCTGCCAAGTGTGCAGCCAACCAATCACTGTTGGTAACCTTCTCCCGAGTATCTGCTGAAAGAAGACTTCTTGCAGTATTTACGATCCTGATGTTTCCAGTTATGAAATGTTTAAGCCCACCCCTTGCTGTAGGCTGGAAAGCAGCTGTCAATATCTCCAAAGGCGTGCCACAGAACTCTGGGTCCTGGGAGATATGGTTGAGATATTCTTCCTGGGTCATGATTTGCATCTGTGACAAGCATTGCACATGATACCAGTTGGAGCAAGTCCAGCAAAATCTCTGCTCTTCCTGATCAGGAGCCCAAATACTTGTGCAATTCTTTTCGGCGCAGGTTCCTTGGTGTCCCTTCCAGAATGCTTTTGAGATGTTGATGTAGAAATGTAAATATAAGAGCCATACATTCAATCTCATTTTCGTAGCATCCCAAAAGAATCTAAAGGTATCCATTTGAGAAAATCTTGATTCCAGGTGAAAATATGGGCTAACCTCATGAAATATTCAATGACGGGGGGTTGGTCTACATCTTGGTTGTCCATCAGGACCACATTGGTTTTGACTGATGGAATTCAGTTGATGCAATTTAAATACTAAGATAACTCACATTCCACGGAATCACCAGGAATAATATCTGTATGATTGGATGGGTAGAGCTCCTGCTTTGCAGAGGACTTTAAATATCTGGAAAATTCTGTTAAGCCACCAGATTCTTCAATTTCAATTAAGAAATGCCCACTTCTTTACATCCCCAGAGGGATCTTTGGCGAGCACATCCTTGGAAGTATAATACCAAGCTACCTTGACAAGATACTTTTTCTAAACATGCTGATCAGACAAAAGAATTAACATCAACTAATTTACCCACCACTTTGGATGTTGACACTCTAATTTCCTGTATTTCACCCTTCCAATAATCATCCAACACAGGATTTTCTCTATCCATATCATCATTGACAATGAGGCAACTTATCATGCTGGTTGTAAGGACATGCAAATTTTTGAATGACTCAGACACAAACATATCACCCTTCTTGAACCAAACAGCATGCCCTGCAATGAACCCAACATTTATTTAAGCATTACATGACAAAATATTTTACCTCACCATGGTCTTCTGTGATTGAATAGGCTGGAATTGTTTTATATGACTTCCATGTTCTCGAAATTGCTGCCATTTTGGAGGAGGTATGAACAATTGAATGGTTGAATGGTTAGTGGATTGAGTTGGCATTATTTAAAGGTGTTATTCTGCACAAATAGCTGAGTAATACACTGAGTTCTGAATACTTGCTCTGAATACTTGAATGAACCAACATGGATCAAGAGTTGCTCCAAACTGGAAACAGTTCATCTTCAGTGGTAAGCTTTGAGCCGGTTTATTTTGTTAGGTTAGCTAACCAACTCAGTGCTGAAAATGAAGAGTGCTTATTGAATGAGTTATTACTTCATCATTACAAAACTTAAAATGCACAAAAGATCAGTGATTGTGATCTGCAGAAAATTCTGGGTTCAAAGTCTTTGGAAAACAATCCCTGGAACTCAACAAAAAGTACAGGGTTGAATTTTGCAAATCCAAATGTTCCTGTAAGCTCTGAAATCTTCAGTTACTAGTGTTGTTCAAAATACAACTGACAAGTTGATGGAAGCAATCATCAGGAGCTGGTTTGGTCACCATTTCTAATAGTTCATCCTGCAACAGTGATATGGAGAAAATATTAAAAATAGCTGCCACTGGTTCAAATACTGTTTGGGGTACCAAGAACAAAAGGTAAATCCTGGGCCTGGAATCCAGTGCTTTCATTAACCCGAACCAAATTAAGAAAACAAATTCAAAACCCAAAACCATCTCAGAAAAAACGAAATGTTCCAAAGTCCGTAAAAAATACAGTCCAAAATACAATAGAAGTTGATAACCAACTGACAGAGTCATTTCCTGTGAGCAATTAAATTATTTTTGATTTGATTTCAATTATTGACACAATCCTGTATGCAAATCAGGGTTGCTTGATCAATGAGGTTGATCTGAGTCTTTCCAATGAATCAGAAGAAAAAATCTTAAACTGTATTCTGAACATGTCCATGTCAGATGCGGAAAATTCATGGGCTGGCCATAACAAGGGGAAATGTAGAGCATCTCAAGGCAAAAATAGGCGGAAGGTTGAGTTGTGAGTTGGTCTCAAACTGTTATTTGAAATTGTTTAAAGAGAAATTGTAGTGTAGGGAATGAGAACGATCTCACATTGGCAGAACCTCCGTCTTCTGAGGAGATGTCTGTATCTGAATATCTTGCCTCAGATGCTGGAAAGAGAAGTGTCTCTTCAGAGGATGTCAATGTACTGTCTCTCAAGAAAAAGGATCAAAGCTTCATCATAGGTGAGACAAGAACTTTCAGTGAAAGCACATTATGTTTTAAATGAAGATTTTAGATTCAAAGCTGGGAGACCCATCTTTGTGGTCTTGTTCATACGAATCACTGGACAAAGTTGCTCCTGGATATGATCTCCCCCCCCATATTATGGATTTCTACCTTCTGCAAGAATCATATTCCATAGTGAAAGGATCTGAGGATGATAGGCAGACATACTACCTTGACTTGTCAACAGTCAAAAACTTGTTGAATGATGGACTGGACCACAATATCAGAAACACAATTCTGTGGCCAGATGAAAAGTCAATCAGGCAACATCCAGTCCTATTTCTTGCCTTGGAGCCTGGAGGCAACAGGGCTAAATTAATTCTGTTTGACTATTCCAAGAAGGAAGCATTTGTGTTTGTCCGGCCTCAGGAAGGTGGATCTGTGGAGACAAACATGTATGCCGATTGGAGCCACTGGAGTGGTGATAGGTACTGGAGGGCCATTGCGGTGGGATTTGGTTGGGGAGTCAATGAAAGTCACCCAAAGGTGATTGAGCCAAATTGGAATCAGGTAAACTCAAATTTTCTCATAAAAGTATGTTTGTTGATTTTCTGCCTAAAACAGTCAGAGCCTGACTATTGTTCATGGATAGTCACCATATCACAACACATCTTCAATCATGGCTGGGGTTATTCCAGAGACATCTACAAATGTCCAATGGCTCCAGATTTGAACTGTACACATCTCATACAAGAGAGAATATTCCACATCATCCTCCAACGTGCCTGCCAATCATTTTCATTCTGGGAAAAATCCAACTCCATACTCCAGTATTCAACTCAACCCTCCCAAGATGTAATCGATGACATGAAGGCGGGCCCTCTTCGATTTCAAAGGTTTCACAACATTGCATTGGTTCTTGCCAACATTCGTTTGAAATGCAAAAAATGTTGCATGGTCAGAGGATCTGATCATTTCATAGAGGAGGGGTCTTCACAAGGCATCCCAACTGACGGTGAAACCTCACCAAGTGAGGTGGAACCTGTATTTGAAATTCAACCGAGACAAAGGTCATTGGTTCAGGAAATCCCTCTTGCTGGCCCTGGTGAGGATGAGGATGAAGGCCATTTTCATGGGCAGGGCATCGATGACTTTGATGACTATGATACTCCATTGACTATCCTGACAACCGACGATGACATCATTCCAAACATAGTGACGTTTGATCAAAGTGGAATGCTTGTACTTGACAAGAAGTGGAGCGTATGGAAGGACAGAGGTTATCGACTGGAACCCAGGTTCTTCTCCATGTTTAATTCGGAAAATCCAACACAGATCCAGGACCATATCCTACCATACTCCCCAAAACATGACTCTTCCAGTGGAAGTCACAATGCTTCCAGGAACCATATGCCATCCACAAACACATCATTTAGCTCTGAAGGTTCTGATAATAACTCTGGTGAAAAGTGCCATGATCTAGTTATCATGGGTGCAGAGGATATGCTTGATGAAGCTGGACAAGTGGAGAGAACAATGGCCAGCCAGAAGGTTTTTGTGTGTGGAAAAAGCAGAGATAACAGATTTATCTGTGTGGACTTGGAAAAGGATGAAGTGGACATCACCAACAACAATGTGGTTGTGTCCATTGACCTTGACAGTGTCATCTGGGTTACATTGAAGTTGCGAACAATGGGTGCCATCAACATTCACCTTCTTCCCCTCCTTGGAGAATTTCCCCCGTTTTCCACCAACAATCATGTCTATGTCAGGATCTTGAACCCGCCAACGAAGGACGATCGAGAATGTGGAAGGAAAAGCCAAAAATCCAGCAGATTCTCACTTAGCCAAATTCCCCACACTCATTTTGGCCAGATAGGCAAAGGATCTGGACAATTCAATGTCTATGTTTTTTTCCCCCGGATGACCTGGAGGGACCCTGGAAGAAATCAAATGGCCACACTTGTACCCCAGATTGTACAAGACTTATGGTTTTCTGAGGCTGTCATTCCAGCAATTCGTTCATCCTTGCAAAATTTCCCAGGACTATCAGAGTATCTGCCTATCAGTGTTGAACATCTTCTTTGGAGAACTGGAGACAAACGTGGATCGAAGACAATTCCAATAACTGCAGCAGCTTTGGAGACCATACAAGCCAACATTCAACAAACACTAAAGGTGAAACCAGAGTTACTGGGAAGATTTGGGTCCTTCTTTTTTGCAGTCGATGCTCGAGGAATCAAGTTTCTCTCCAAACAACATGCACAGGGTCAAGATCTGTACCAGGCACTTTGTACTAATGTCCCAGAACTCGATTGGAACCATATGAGCGACCGGTCACATGGCGAACTCTTCCTTGATCTTGGAATCTCCTACCATCCATCGTCTACCAGTGAGCCTCTTGTGGGGTTATGGAAGTTACCCATGGTTGAGGCATCGTATACCATGATGGGAATGAAAACAGGAACAACTCATCATTCATGCACCCTTTCTGGGTATGGAGGAAAACAGGCAGAAATGGGATTGCAAAGGATGAAACAGGTGCACATTGCCTTTCGATCCACATATAACCTCTGCTTCGAAGTGGTCCGATGCCCTGGGCAGGCTCAATATTTGTGCAAGGATGAAGACGCCATCAAGGTCAACAATAAGTTCCTCACAGGCTGTAACCAGTGGAAGAAACTTTTTCAAACTGCACAAAAAAACTCATATGGTGTAAGAGAGGAGGTTAGAGGCAGTGGAATAGCCCTTGTGGATATTTTAGATGCAGTTACAGAGAAGGTATTTCAAGTTGTCCTTACCCATGTATAAATTACTTGAACATAATCTCGCAGGCAGCAGCTTATCTGAATTCAAAGCCCATTCTTTGGATCAAATCTGCAGTTTATTTTAAATTTCTCTCCCGAAGGCTGGTTGAACTCCAATCTGTTCAACTAAAATTCGCTCAACTCCAACCTCCAAATTATGGAACCATAACAGCTGTCATCATACACCTCATGAGGTCCATCATGGTCACGCCCAGGATCACACACACCTTCCTGACAGAAGCCTTGAGAGACATCAGGTTCAACACAGTCATGGAACGATTTGGAATGTTCTTCCTTCATGACCTAAAAATAAAGGATGGAAAGTTGAAGGAACTAGTAGAAGAAGATGCACCTGAGACTTTGCTTATCTATGGACAAGCATTACGGAAGAAGGCACCTCTCACAGTCAGACAAAATCAAATCCACGCCATCAATGAAGGAGAACAATTTCCATGGGGACCAAATCCTTCCTGGACCAGAATTCAGAGGTTACTAGGAGAAGAACCAGTGACGTTTCTTAGAACATGGGAATTGGATTGGGATTGGGAGAAACCTAAACAGCTCCAATGTGAACTCCTCTTTCTCCAGTTCACTTGTGATGTGTGGTTGAGCCTGGCAGAGGGTTTTGCTTCAACTGCTCTGTTGCCAAAACCAAGCACATTGGAGGAGGCAATGCAAACCTGGACTGTGAAGGGCATATTTGATGTTCTTGGCCAAGACAGATGTCGCTTCCTAGCCTCGGCGCAGGGTCTGGGAGGTGCCATACCACCCAACCTCAGAAAACAGATTTCCTTTAAGGAACGTTGGGCCATATTCTTTCCTCCACCTTCAGTGGAATTTCCATGTAATTCCATCTGGAAGCCATACACACATGGGAATGGTTACATCTCAAGATATCACAACTATCTCAAGGATTGGGAGGAGGAAGATGTTCAGCAGCTGCAATCTGATCTAGACAACATTTTCTCCCAGCTGCAATGTCTTCCTGCCAGTGTGGCATTGGGTAAAGCTGGCGATGTAATATGGACCGCCAGTCAAGGCAGGATTTCTTTTGTGGCCAATACAAAGTACTACCGAATCCAGGAGATTGGAAGAGGTTCAACAAAAACAAATGACAGGGGCCCTGGGCCCAAACGACCACAAGCATCTGTGCTTAACTTGGAGAAACGTCTAGGACAGGTGCAGATGAACGATGACTGTAGGACTGGCTCTCGCTCAAAATCAGAGAAGACAAAAAGGAAAAGAGCTCCACCCACCAGAAAAAGACAAGGTGAAGAGTTCAAAGCTGGCAAAAAAACCAGTGGACAGAGGAAACAAGCTGTCCCATTGGCTGCATTGAAAAGCTTACGTTCTAACAAGCAGGAGAACAGAGAAATTTTGAACACTGGAGACAGTGAATCTTCCTCAAAGGTTGAATCTGAAAAGGAGGTTGAACATTATGCTTTAGCAGGATCAAGTAGTTGGTAATTTTACATGTTGGTTTAGATCTGATATACACTGGGTTTGTTGTTTTGATACTATCTTTGATTTGATTTGATTTCACCTAACCGAACACTCCATATTGCAAAAAAAAAAGGTATGGGTAGGTATGAGCAAAGGGGTCCAAAAGAGAAGGATGTTCCCAAGAGGGGTGGCAGAACAAGATCCTTGCATATACACTCAGAACTTTTTTTTGGCATAGGGTGACCCCCTCTCCCTCCCAGCCATACTTAGTAAATTTATCCATAAGTTGAAAAAAAAGTATTTGCACTTTCTTCGTCTTCGGATAGTTCAAATAATGGCTGAATAGTATCAAGCTCAGCATCAGATGTTTCAGCTGTTTGGTTATTCAAAGTATTCTTATGATTTCAATGTGAGATATCTCAATCCAGTGTTGGAAATGCTTCTTTACCAAAGCGCTAATTGTGATCCATGAGCTTTGGAGATTGTCGTAGGGTTAACCTTGGTCTTGAGATTGATTCCTTTGTGCAACAAACTGAGTATATCAAATCTTCACCACATCTCATTCATGTTCTGACAGCTCAACCCTCATGGGATATTGCAGATGTGACATAATCTTGTGTTGTTCACAAAAGTGCATGTGAAGGTTATAGGTCCAAACAGCAGGATTCTGTGCCAGACATAAAATGGTTGGAGACAGAGTCCACAAGCCCCTGCAGAAACAGTGGTATTATAAAGAATATGAGCGTCCAAATGTTGCAGTCCGGGCACTGCAGTGTACTCTCAGTAGTAAATTCACTTGTTTTCCTACAGAATATACATGAGTTGGGCGCTTGTCTATTGACGGTGGTACCTGTCAAGGGGCCCACCTTTTTTCCTTCGCCATTTTTAAATAGTCATGTCGGTCTGCAGCAGTTGTACATATAATAAACTACCACTGTGGCCACTGGTCACTGGGGTGACCTGACGACCCAAAGTCGGAACTTTTTTGTCATCCTCTCATAAGACCCCATCCCTGGGTCAGCATTTCCATTCTACCACCCCCTTGAATGTTTCAAATGAATTTGAAAGTATATCATACACATCGAAGTTAGAACTGAAGTGGTTGAATCTCTGTTGCAGAACAGCATTCTTAAGAGATCTTGAAAAAATCCACCTGAAAATATTTAACCATCCAAGTTTTTCTCTAAGCATTCACAGCACCCTTGTTGAAGATAAAGACTTTTGTGGTGCTGGTTATGGAAAAGCCAGACTTTACCTGAAAGACCACAAGCTGATCACATCATTATCACATCATTCAGCTAAATGTTAAGTTTCACCAGTGTCGTTTTACCTTGCTATGATTCATGATCTGGTGTCTTCCATGGGATATTTGTTTTTCAGGGTTTGTAGAACCAGTATTTCAACCGGATAAGAAAGGTCTCCACAAAGGAGATTGGAGAATTGTTGAATTGAAATACAAATTGAATTGGGGTGTTCCACCTCATACGAGAACCAGAAGTTCGAAATAGGTGTGATTGCTCTGGTGCCAAGTTCACATGGTGACCCTGATTGGTTGAAGCTTTGATACAAAAGTCTTTAAATTCATTCCCAATAGTGTATATAATGGCTGGAACTAAAAGTCTGATTTTATGTAAGTCTGATTTTCACAGGTCTTTTAGTGATGTGAGACATAATACACCTGTTCCAATTACTTGAAATCTCCAAAACAAAACAGTCAAAAAATCATATTTAAGACTGTTCCAATGGTTACTATAGTATGTCTAGAGGATGGGACCGGAATTCTGATGTTTGGAGGTCTGGAAGTGTAGAAATGTATGCTCCTGCTGACCCCCAATTAGTCAAAAACTCCACACCAAACAGCCCCAAAATCGGATTTAAGGCTGTTCCAATAGTGTATATAGTATGTCGAGTAGATGGGACAAGAATTCTGATTTTTGGAAGTTGGCAGGTTGTGTAGCACTGAGTGACCCCGCTGACCCCCAAAAACTCAAAAACTCCAACAAAAAACTGTCTAAAATTCAGATTTAAGGCTGTTCTAATAATGTATATAGAATATCTAGAGGATGGGACTGTAATTCTGATTTTTGGAGGTCTGGAAGTCATGTAGAAATGTATGCTCCTGCTGACCCCCAATTAGTCAAAAACTCCCACACAAAACAGTCCAAAAATCAGATTTAAGGCTGTTCCAATAGTGTATATAGTATATCTAGTAGATGGGACAAGAATTCTGATTTTTGGAAGTCTGGAGGTTGTGTAGCACTGAGTGATCCCGCTGACCCCCAATTACCCAAAATCTCCAACACCAAACTGTCTAAAAATCAGATTTAAGGCTGTTCCAATAGTTTATATAGTATATCTAGAGGATGGAAGCAGAATTCTGATTTTTAGAGACCAACAAATCTTGTAAAGCCAAGTTTATCTGATAACCACTATTTCATGAATATCTCAAGAACCTGACCGCCAAATTTGTTCATATAGGGCTTGAAATGCTTGGAATGAGATGTACTACCAATTCCCAAGAGCTTAGGATTAAAATTTTGGTGCAAAAAAGTAGTCATTTTACCAAGTATGGGTCCCTGATTGGCATGTAGCTGGCACTGGACGGAAGATTGAAAAGGCTCGAGGATGGGTTGATAAAGAAGCAGCTCCAGAGGATTGGAGACAGAGGCTTGGTTCAGTGTTTGTGGATGAAATGGTCAAAACAAATTGGCCCTATTATCAATGTCCTTCATGTACCACACAACTTTAAACTGTTCACAGCACTTTGTCATCATTACCAACACTGTATTGTTCTCAACTCACATGAAAGTAGTGCAACCCATTTCCACAACTATCAATGCAATCTGAAAACATTTCATCATTGCATGTGTCAAGTTCAGTTTGCCTTATTTGACCAAGATTAATCACATGTATCAAGGATACAAATAAGGAAAGGTTGAGCCAAAAGAATGGATATGGCTGTTGATCAAACATATATAAGATGGGAATCAGTTGGCTTGATGGGATCAAGGTTCTTTCCAATACCACCACAATCTCAAATAAAAACATGAAATCTGAAGGAATTGAAACAAAGATGGTGGGTGAACTCATAATGATGGATGCAACATGTAATGAAGAGACAGTTTCAGAAATTAGAGGAGTCTGTTGGAATTAAAAAGATTGTCCACAATGATTTAATGGGGGAGTTGAATCATTGTCTATCATCATTGACAGCAGTTTCAAATTGGCTTGAATATTTGGAGGAGCTTGCATTAACAGGACAGAAAGCAGAGCATGGACAGGACTGGGATATCGAGAATATGCGAGCAGCAAAGGCAGAGTTTGAACGATACTTGGCAGACATCAATGAGCGGATAGATCGAAAGCAGTTTCGAGAAATTTATGGATATGATGAAAGTGAGTAGCTGGGCCATTTGAGGTTGATGCTGAACTGAAGCAAAATGACAGAGTTCCCAATTGTAACACGTAACCTTTTCTACAAGGTTGGGGAGCAAGGAGATCAGTGAGAAATTTGAGAATGTGTTTATGCCTGACATGATTTGAAGTTATCAAGTGGATAAAATGTGGCAGAATGTTTTGAGAGGTTGGATATCATTGTTACCAGGGCATTCTTTATGTTAAACTTGTTCAGCCATATGAAACTGGTGTTTCCAAGTGTCTCAGGGTGTTCCAAAGTGTTCTATATCTTAAGTTGGTGGCATTTGAATGATCACAAGTTGGAAATTAGCAATATTGTTCCCAAGTATTCTCAACTGTTCTCAACTATTGCTAGATGTTCTCTGACCTAATTCAACATCATTTGAGAGTAGAGAGGTCCTATGTTAATCATATTGTCATATTTGTAAAGTGTTCACAAGTGTTCCAAAGTGTTCCCAACTGTTCCCAAGTGTTCTCCAGTGTTCCCAACTGTTCTCAACTGTTCTCAACTGTTCCCAGATGTTCTCTGATCTAATTGAACATCATTTGAGTAGGCACAGGTCCTAAGTTACTCATATTGCCATATTTGTAATGTGTTCCCAACTGTTAATTGTAAGTTGTGTGTGTCCATTAAATGCCTTAGCATTAGGGATAAATGTATTGTCATTGTGAACCAAAGAGAGATTAAATAGTGATCAGCAAGCAAAAATATGGCATGAAGTGAATTTGGACGAGACACATATTACACTGACCAAGGCTGATAAAATGTGGCAGGACCTAACATCATTAATAAGCATAATTAATTCCATCATCACATGATAATCTGACCCTTGATTTATCCAAACTTGGACATATGTTCCCACAATATCACACATCCCCCCCCCCAGCTTGTATGGACATTTACTCCATTTCAGGTCCGCCAATTCCTTAGATATTTGGTAGAGAGCACCTCCATAATAGTCCCAATGGATTCCCGGCTTAAATCTGGTGAAATTCAGTGACGCAAAGTTGTATATATATCCATAGAAGCATGGTATAATTTTTCTGTATATTACCAATCTGTTGACCCATGATATTGGGCCATGGGTTATACACCCAGTGTCCAAATGTGATTGCAGCCCTTCAAAAATAGTACAACTTTCCCTCTATAACCATAACATTCCATGCAGTATTTCATGAGAAACTCAAACCAGCATTGAAAAATCTACTAAGTCTATATTTCTCAATTGTTGTCATGCTTTATGAACAGTGATTTTCATCAAGTGGTGGAATACGTCAATGAACTCTATTCTGCATATAAACTTGAATGAAAGGATCACAATAGTGTCACTTGCAAATTATTTAATTTGTGTCGCTCTGCTCTCTGCCCTTGCTTTTCCCTATGCAAGTCAAATCATCAGCCTTAATCAAATACACACAGCATGGAAAGGATGTCTGTCTCACGGATGTCTGTCTCACATGCTGCTCGTGGGACAGTTGCCTTGCCTCTTGCAGAACGAGTGGTCGGGCCAATACTGCGCGCAGTGGATGACACTGATCATTTGTCAGTACTTTTTTTTTTTGCTTGGTAACAGAGGGGAAACAAACAAGCCGGCGGAGGTTGCGATTTGTCAACAGGTCTCGTGCGTCCTGGATACCAGCTCAGGTAGAAAATGTATTTTAGCTTCACGGGAAGGCCGGCTTACCAGTGACCGAAGATTTGGACGTCGAAGCTTGGTTAGCTCGACGTTTCCCGGCGGTCGCTGTCTGGGATGTCAGCAATATCGCATTAGTTACACAACGGACGAACTAGTAGCCACAAGCTTCGATCCGCTTGCACGACTCACACCAGGAGCCGACGAATCTGATAACAGTTTGGTTTTTCAGTTCAAGTGAGAACTAGTTGTCGAATCAGATGGAATAACCTTGCGAGTTGTTGGTTGGTAGCCGGAAAGCAGGCAACTCGGTGTCATTGTCTTCTTCTTCCGACTGGTCCTCGACACCACTCTCTTCGTCGCTACTAGATTCAAAAATGTTGCTGTCAACAACTGGTTCCGCATCAAGAGCACCATCATCCGTATGCGGGGTCTGGAGTTCACAAAATGACCTCCAATGGCCGAATCTGGACGTTGCCCCAGGATACATAGTCATGGTGACCTCCTCAATGGATTTTTGTTCGGATTGGAACATTTTCGGTAAATTCTTGGACAACTTGAGTAAACCTTTGTACACACCGTTATCCTCGCGCCGAATGGCCCCAAAAGTCGCAGAAGAGGTGTGCCCACACCAGATATCGAATGAAGTATACGTACGCTTGTTGGGTGCAGTTGCTTTGTTGGCTTTCCTCGGTAAAGAAGCTCGTTGACCACGTTCCATAACACGGACAACCGGTTTGCGTGCGGCCAGTGCAAACACTATTCGGATTACCGGTGGCGGGATTGAATTCCTGTTGAAAACTCCCAGTGTGAATGGGTTCATCGCGGAGAAGAGGTATCGCTTCGGTTTGGTTGAGAACTTAGGATCGTTCTTCGACTGCCACATGACAGCAGTCACATTGTCCTTCTGGATCGCGCCTTCCTTATAGAGCATTGGGAAAATGATATCAACTCCAGCCTGGTTATCTGCGCAGACAATGCCGACACCTCGAGCAGCGAACCTCATGATGCATTCAATCGAGAGCACCTTGTAGTCAAAAACCTTGATGAAATGTGTTACATAGAGGCGCGAATCTTTGAACGTCTCCGAGAACGTTTTGTCTTCACTACTGTCGCGTAGTACTGATGGCATTGCGTTTTGAATCACATCGTCATAGATGCCCGGTGCAAAGAGAGCCTTGAAGAAAGAAGTAGCCTCGACGATAAACGATCGCAATTCTCCGCCTCGAAACATGATGCTGTCCAATGTGTCGATCGCGATGTTGCAAACAATGAGTTCTCCTCGATCTCCCTTGCTCATTCCAGGCCATTGTAAAATGTTATGCAAAGCACGACATGAAGTGAAATCTTTATGCTGCATGACGGTAGCCGCCGCTTCCGTGAGGATCGGCTCCGAGGCCGCGACAGTGACCACTGACTCGAACCCTTCCTGGACTCCCAAGCACACGCGCATGTACTTCTCCACCTGGACCATCTGATTCCTTTCTGCGTCTCTCCGATCTGAACCATAGCAAACGGTGGTATTGAAGTCCAGCACAAGACGACGCGACATGACGGCAAACTGCTCCTCGATCGACGAGGCCAGATTTTTAGCGGCTTGCCAGGAGCGACAAAGCAGTTTTTCGATAGCAAACAAAAGTATCGTATCACGGATCTCTGGCCCACCATTCAGGTACCGGGTTAGCCATCTACAACGATACATTAAGATCATCGGAACGAGGGCCAAAGGTTGGAACATACAAAGGACGTCCCAGCGACAATCTATACTGCAACGAAGCGATATCTCCTAGCGTCATGGAGCCGTCATCACGAAGTTTTTCTGCCAGGTGATCGAATCCCAGAGCGCTAAACGGTATAGCATTGACGAGTTCACCCAGGAAAATGCGGTTCGATTTATCAAAGTGAGGGGCTGGGGCGAATTGATCAAATTTTCCCGTTGTGGACAAGAAGAGGTTCCAGATGGGAAACACCCGCATGGCGCGCAAAGCACGTCTCAACGAAGTGAATTTAGTCCATTGGATACCAGTAAGGGCATCGGTGATTGATGCTGACAAGGTGTGAGCTTCGTCAAAAGCCAAGCAGAGCAGAGGAGGATGTTTTTCATTGATCTGGAATGTAGGGACAAATTTCTCCAATACTTTTCGGATGACAGAAGCAAGTTCAATTTCGGGTCCTAATAATTAGAAAGATAGCGCCGTTACCCGCCAAGTAGAACCAACGAAATAAAGGCAAATACCCTCTGGATTGTGGGTTGAAAACCTGCCACTAGGGGTCTTCTGCTGCGTAGGAGTCTGCGGCCGTCTGGAGAATAGCTAGATCAACCGTCAGCGAAATAGATGGGACATCCAACAGGCAACTTGCCTCGTCTGCTCTTTCTATCACATCTGCGTACATTTTCGTACGTAGCGGGCCTGGCACGTTGAATTTCTGTCCGACTGTCATGAAGAGCCGAAATTGTCCTGGGAGGGATTCAGGATAGTGCTGTATTGCATTCATTTTGTCGGAATCTGCGAGATCAGAGGACTCGATGATTCGCTTTCGAATGCGCGATTCTGGGTCGTCGATGACTTCAAATATCTTTTCAAACAATGCAGTGAGGAAAGCGCTGAAGCGAGCATCGCTCTCAGGGGAGGTGAGGCCAGGTTGCCTGAACCAATCACGGACAGCGGCGTCAGGAGGGGGATATCCTGGAATCGCAATTGTCAGAGCTGTTAATAACGGAAAACATAAATTAAAAATCACCTTGTTGGCCGTCTCCGAGGTTGAAGGGCACTACGAAATGTTCCTTGGAATATTCGTCGACCATACGTGATTTCCCCATACCGGAGGATTGTACAATTGGCAACAGTCGAGCATATGCGTGAGGAAGGTTGTGCGTGTCCAAGTACTCATAGAGCACGTCCGCAACGTTTCCTCGATAGGGGAAAGACCACGAGTTAAGCGTTGCTGGAGTAGGGTCAGAAGAGAAAGCTATACACGGACGCTTGTTGATGCACCTTCTTCGGAGAAACCAACAGCGAGTATACTTCCATCTTCTGCAATATGTGGAACGCTAGCGCGACTGCCCACATCTTCAGCGACACGGAGGATTTCTGCATCCAAGTTACACGTCATGAAAAGATAACGTCAGGACATATATATACATACTAAGATTTCGTATCTCCTTAAACGTTCCGGTGTTCCACGCCACTCTCAGCTTGTCCATCAACTCTGGGTGTCTTGCGAGCAACTCCTTAGCCTGAGGATTCTCCCCGTACCTGGGATCGAGTCTTCCCTCTGATGTCGATACAATTGTGGCAAGGAGGAACGCAGCTAGTGATGGAATGGAAGGTTCGGTGTCAGCGACATCAAGTACACGCAAGTCCAAACGGGCATGGGTGCTATCGTCGAGGTCGTTAGGTAGAAATTCCAGAGTCGTTTCCATCGTCCGCTTAGCTGGTGGTTGATCCATTGGAGGCTCAGCGTTAGACCTCTTGAGACTGTTGGAGACTAACTCATTCATTCCAGAAGTCCGTAGTCTTTATGTTCAAGCCACATTGCCAGTAAAACACGAGCAGTTACGCAACACGTGACCGGCGTGTTCATTTGAAGAATCTATGGCGATCCATTCTGGACAAAACCATATAGAGTTCTCCAGAGTTCTCTAGGCCATGGAGAAATTCTCTAGACCTTGGAGAAATTCTCTAGTCTCTGGAGAAATTCTCTAGACCCTGGAGAAATTCTCTGACCCCTACACCGCCAATTAGTCCATCAGGAAAACCCAATACATCAGCAAATTTGAGGACATTCGTGAAATGGAAAATCCGGCTGCTGACACTACGGCGATCAATCCGGCTAGTCCGGCAATCACTTTTGCTTTGAGGCAGAGCTTAAACAACACTGAGTGGGTCAGTCTCGACACAACGCTAAGTCGTCCAACATTGCCGTATGGCGCTGGCCGACATTCTGCAAGCATTGCATGAACAACCACTTCTCCACGACCTTCACCTCGAACAGCTCACCACGTTTATCCGCCTCGCTGCCCACCTCAAGCGTGATATCCTTCTTCCCCAACCACTTGCACAGACAACTGATAGTGCACCCAATGTCCTCCCAGAGGCGGTCGTAATCTTTCTGAGCCTGGCCATTGGAATACCCCTTCTGGCTGTGGAACATCTGTGGGATCTACTCAAGGACAATGTGTGGGATTCACCGCCAATTTGTGGTCTGGTCTCGGAGGAAGATGAGGACCTGTATCGCCTGTATGGATGGCAACTTGGGCTCAGTAAGTCGCCTGAATACTCCTGCACTCACCCTAATCTCACTCACACTCTTCCTGTAGCTGCACTTACTTTATATCCGCCCAGTCAGATGTGTACGAATCTGGGATGCTCGCGAGAGATCCCACTGAAGAAAGAACAGCAGCGCCAAGTTGTTTGCTACACCATAGGAAGGGGTGTCTGTCCTGCATGGTTGATTCACCTGTTCTGCCCCGGTAAGTTCTGCCTCACTCTGTTGATACTTTTCCACCGCTAATTTGCACTTGCAGACTGTAACACAAACTACCACCACAACTAGTCGGTTCACCAGGGCATGCGTACTTATTATGAAAATGTCCCAGACTACATACAAGTTGGGGAACACCAATTTGTGCAGAGGAAGTTAGTGGAGATGTGGGTCAGTCTGATGGTTCTTGGCTGGTAAGTCGGCTTCCGTCAGTTTCTTCCCACCCTACTCACATTTCTTTTCATAGGTTCTCTGCTACCAACGCTTCCCGACTGTACGACATGACCCTGGCTGAGAAGGCCGATCTCGAAAGTGCCGGTTGGCAATTTGGTGGCAAGCTCACAACTGATCACGTCTGGGATGGATTCCTCATTCTCTCGCTCCTCGAAGACCACCTGCAACACCACTCCCGGCTACAGGTCCCCCACACTGGGTCTCAGCACAATCGGTTCAACAATGCAATGGATGGCCGGAACGAGCGGATCGTGCTCAACAGCCAGTTTGAGGTGCCGCACTATTGTCACAAATGTCTGCGTGTGTTCAAAGTGGATGATGGCACATATCATGAGTGAAAGTACTCTACATGAACCATGCATCACTGATAGCATTGACAGGGAAGTGTCAACCGATTGTATGTGATGGCCTCAGCATGGGCTGTCCATGCTGTGCTGTGTTCCGCTGTGTTGAACCCCTTCAAAATAATCGCCATCGGTATTGCGCCACTCACTTCGCACAGCACAACATTTGTGCCGTACGTGATTGCATCCTCCCTGTTGTTGTAGGATCAAAGACCTGTACGATGCCATTGCATCGCAAGATGGAAAAGATCAATACAGAGCGTGGTAAGGCAGCATTCACGCTCAAGGAATGTTACCAGCATGCCCAAGTCTCCCATCCGAATGATTCCACAGCGAGCACTGGCGCCTTGCCAGACGATCTTGAAGAGAACGTTGGGTGGTTTGAGGTTGAAGGCGAAGATGTTCATATGTTTGTTGCACCCAATCAGGGCTCTGTGGGTGTAGGCGATGCTGACAGTGAGGCTGTCCTGCCCTGTGAGTCGTCCAAGTCGGCACTTGGCAACCGCAAGATCAAAGCACAATTTGGCCGTCAACGAACACACAATGAGCAGACATTGGTGAGACCTTGTTGGATTATATTCGCTCGTGCAACATTCTTCGGTGCTGAGGCGGTGATACGCATCATACGATCCTATGCTCCGAATACGCGAATTGGATGTACTATACCTCTCCATCGACCGTATTCCGATATCTTACGATCTTACGAACATCTGCGAACTCTTCCAATATCTCTCGACAACTTCGATCACTCCCGAACTAGTCGCAGCACCAAGACAAAGTCATCCCATATTGGACCGATTCTGCCTTTATCGGAGGTTCATTCCCCCTATCTCATCCACCTCCTACCTCACTTTCGATCATTTTTGACATATTTTCATATTAGTTTCTCTTTCTTATTCAATTTACCTTTCATCTTCCTTTGTTCTTTGTTCTTCATCTTATGTTTCACCTTCTGATCCCTTTCTCCCCATCTCCATTTAGTATCATTACTACTCCTTTCTATTGATTTTATACCGTTCTGATCCTCCAATCGAAGTAGTATAAAAAGAGATGTAGTTTAGATACATAGACATAGATAGACAGACCCCCTCCTCCTTCTCAGAGAGAGAAATCTACGACTTCCCTCCCCTTTGATCTTAGTCTCAGAGCTATAGAGCTCCCCTTTAGCTTCGAACTCAAGTTATAGTCTTGAGTTTGTCTATCCTCGTCATCCGATATCGATATCTTCGTCGCGACCGTGTTTGTGAAGTCACACAGTTGATCGCAACTGTCGCACGTACGTTCGCATTGTTCGGAAACTTTATAGTAGTTTCTATGTCTCTCTATACCTTTCTACATGTAGTAGACATCTTCGCATCCTCGCATTCACCTAATAGGTAGTTTGTTTGGGGATCTCCCCCTTTACAGCTTCCTATAGCGTATCAGCAGTGTCCAATGTTCTGGTGAGTCTATCAATCAGTATCTAATGATTTCTTTGGTTGAAGATGGGACAGGCGTTTGTTAAGAATGCTTTTTCCGTTCCAGGTGCACACCATATACGACACAAACTGCGACGCCAAGCAGCAGGCTCGGTCAGACCCATATTTTGATGACATGGGGATGTGCGTCGATGTATTCCACTTCCTCAACAAGCACAAGGTCACGCACACGTTCTGCCAACAGAACTGCAACCCAGCCATGTACCCGGAGCTCATGAGTGATGATGGGAACTGGTTCTTCAACACCTCGATTGCAGAACAGACCAACGTTTGGCTGGGGGGATATCATTCAATGTGCCAGGAGATGTTACTGAGGAAGTATGATTTTTTTTTGGATGAAATGATCCGCCGTCGGAATGCACTCACAGTTGCTTCCTTGGCCGCTGCTGGCCATAACCCTCGCCATGCACCCTCTGAGGTTTCTATGTAGTGCCATGTACTCATTTACGTGAATGAAAATATTTTCGTTGACTCAGTTACAAAACAAGTGCTAGGATGTACAAAACAAGTCGGTAAAAATGAAAGGCGGTGGACAGAAGGACAGTAGACTGCGAGGACATAGCAAAGATTGAATAGACAAAGTGAGTGGCAGGAGAGGGATGAGAAAAATACATGGATGCTCTACTTCTTTTTCAATGGAATGGATGCAGCAAATACAGACCATTTTCCTGCTGCCGTCCGTCCAGCACCCAAGGCGGCCTGATGCTGGCTTGTCGTTACTTTTTTCCATCTTGCACATTGGTCAAAGTATGTCGAGCCACACCAGGGGCACTTGAAGACAGATTCAAACCGGTCTGGAATTGTCAGTCCATGAAGTGAGGCTCCATCCATCTTTTGAAAGCCTTCAACCATGTCCACCGTGTACAATCCTGCTGGCCAAAGACCAGATGCCGTGATTGGAGAGATCAGCGGTGTTGAGGAGAGTGGGGATGGTGTGAGTGGCATTGACCTGGATGGCGTGACAGGAGTCAACCCTGAGCTTGACACAAGGGAAGGTGTGGACGAAGGTGTGGACAATCCGGAGGCTAAATCTGAGGATGGGATCACAAGGGGTGCGAGGCGTGGACGCCGTGCACGATGAAACACATCGCCGGTGTCATCTGGTTCTTCCTTGATCTTCCGCTTGGGCACCATGGTAATACTGACTACTTCGATCTCGGAGTCGCTGGAATCTTTAACAGAGATTGGAGATGTGAGCTGACATCGCTGCAAGGTCTGGCAAATCCCATCCCGAGCCCCACGCATGTTCTGACGGAGGTGATTTCCCTTTTCGGTTAGTTGGAAGACGAGTTGATCCAAGTCAATGCAATCCTTGACTGGACGACGACGTAGGAAGATTCAACAGTCGGCAGTGAGTGAATGAATGTGCATGAGGGAGATTGACATCCAGAACCGTGTCTTGATGTCGTAGACATCCACAGCCATGATATCTGAGCCCAGTAGTTGCATGAGGTCCGGATCGTTGCCAAGCTTCCAAAGGGGCCAGTCGGGGATGTTCTGCACACAGTGTATGGCTGGACTCTCGCCATCCTTGTTCCAGAAGACAAGAACAAAGGTGTGCGACTGCATGCGTGGTGCATTGGGCCACTTCTTGAGGCCCGACGTGTTGTCCTCATACTCGCGGAACCATATGTCAGACATCTGCTTAGTTATGACTGGTTTGTGGCGGACAGCAGGGGCAGGCTGGGGATTGGTCGATGACAAGGCACCAAGGGCTGTGTTCTGCGTGCTCGCCCATGTCGTAGGCGTTGGGGTGCTCATATTGGTCGATGACGAGGCACTTGCCCATGTTGTAGGCGTTGGGGGGCTCATCCACAATGGCTCAAAGGCAGCCCAGGGTGTGTCAGAGGAGGAAACGGAGGCAGCAGCAGTGGGCTCTAGAGGGACATTTGGGGATACAGATGTCTCCATGACTTGGCGAAGCTCTTTCTGGAATTGACGCTCGCTCTCCCCATCTGATTCGATAGGTGCCTCCCAGGAAGAGGGCACTGACCACCGCAGCTGCTCCCAGTCAGACTCTGATTCGAAGAATGGTTTTAGTTGGGGATAGGTTGAAGGGACAGTGGGTGTAGTGATAGCAGGAGGCTGCGCCTGTAGCTTTGCTTGTTGTCGTGCTGAGAGACTGGATTGGTTGTGGCCAGGGCAGAGGCAGCCGCTGTTGGAGATGCAATCTTGTTTGCACATCTGGTGGTTGCATGTCCGATGGCAGGCCTTGCGACAGTTGGGATGGATGCAGCGGTCACCAGCACCACGTGTGCTGGACAGTGCCGGTTGGCTCAGCAAGGGTGCAGTAAGGGAGGGGAGTGAGGCAGACGCAGAAAGTGGGAAGGCATAAAAGTATTTACATGAAGCGCACTTGGATGGGAAGTGAGCTAAAGCGGGACCCAAGTAGAATCCAACTTACACGAAGGTAGTGGTGGCCAGAGTTGGGTGCCCGTGTCCCTGGTTTCGCAAGTTTGACTGGGAGGAATGCCTGACATGTCGGGCACTTGTTCTCGCCACTGATATCGTGCGGCATGCCTTAGAGGGAGGGAGGTGACGCAAGAGGGGATGGGGTTGGATGCAAGAGGATAAGGCGATAAAGTTTATTATGCACTACTACAATCATTTACAACTCCGGTGACATGCCGCTACATCTGCCGCCGTAGTAATCGCCGGAGTTAGAGCCGGATTTTCCAATCCACGAATTTTCTGGCAAATTTGCATAAAACTTTTTTGACTTTATAAAGTCACTCTAAAGCCCAAAAAGTCGAAAAGTCATAAGTGGTTTACTCAAGTCCCACTTCTAAAAAGTCATAACAAAAATTGTAGTAAAATTGTTACACTGAGCTTACTTTTGACTTTTCTGATCCTTTCAAAAAGTCTGAAAAGTCAAAAAAGTTGAAATTTTTTTTGTGAATTTGCTGATGTATTACTTAATATGTCTTAGATGATCTTAGCCATCTTGATTTTGAAATCAAGATGACTAAGACAGCCACACAAGTCAGGTCTTGAATGGTTCTTAGTAGTTTCTTGCCCAAGCACAAACCAGACAAAATAAGAAAAAATGCAAAAGTAAGACAGAAATAAGAAGCAAATCAACCAGAAGCAAATTAAGACAACCAATATCATTATTAAAAGCCATGATGCCCAAACTGTCAGATCCAGGGAGCAACTTGAATGTCACTTCAACGATCCTTGAAGCTGAAAACTCATGGAGACACCCTTGGGGCTCTCCTCCTTCATTAACTCAGTTGCAAGCACACATGCGGCAGGTGTAGGCATGGTTGGTACATGGAGGGATCTCGACACCATCCTTGAATCTGTACCACAGGTCAATCTTCGCAGCTGCATGGATTTCAAAGCTCCACCAATCCAAACCACCCAACGAGCTCCCTGGTGAAATCAAGTGACTTCTTGGTATCGTCCTTGGAAGATGAATGACACCTCTCATCAACTTCACCAAGGATCTGCTTATTGTCAATCAACTGAACATGGAGCACAAGTAAAGGGGCAGGAGCTGGAATGGAAGCTATATTGAATGATGCTACCATTGGGAGTGGCAAAAACCCAGGTGACGGTGGAGAAGCCTTCACACCCCACTGGACAGAACACCCTGACGATGTATGGACGACAATGGGTGCAGAGATGATCTGCTCGACATCTACATGTCTGCAAGCCCACATGCATGTCACTGTGGGCAGGAAGCAACTTGACTGACAGATGATTACTGGACTCGGTAGACCTGCCCTGCAGTGTGGGCATGCGGATTGACACAGGAAGCCCCAGACCAAGAATGCTTTGCTTCTTTCATAGGGTGCCAGCTTTGAAACTGCTTGTCAATATGTGGGCCATTTGTACCCCTCCATCTCCTGTGCTTCTGTCTTCTTCTCCTTGCCTTCCTTATTCACCTTCCCTTCTTGCCTTCAACCGCTTCACATTGCCTTTATGGAAGGTGGAATTGGTGGGTGAAAACATGAGAAAGATCTCCAAGCAAGTTGAAATGAGTGTGGGCTTCCACAGAAATCTTATTTGGCTTGGGGGCTGTAGGAGAAAAGGTAGGTTGTCAGCAGATGAAGGGCAGAAGAGAATAACCTACATTTCACAGCTCCTCTTCTTGTTTCTCATTTTCCTTTTCATTTTGTATATCTGTGACCTCCCCAAGCCCCAGTATTCCATCTAGGCCTGTGTGTGACTTCTTCACTGTGACCATATTGCTGAATGTCTGGGTTGTATGTGAGTCGACAAAAATCCCAAAAGCCACACTGGCACGGCCAGAGAATGATGGCGTGAGAGTGGGCACAGTGGTTCCTGTCCATCCTTCAAGTTAGCACTATGATGGTTTGCTTGGTCATGAGACATTCAATGACAATAGTTCAAACCCTAGTGACACTGATGACCTACACTGATATGCTATAGGTAGCTATAGAAGGGGAGATCCCTAAACAAACTACCTAATAGGTGATTGCAAGAATGTGAAGATGACTACTACATTTATGAAGGTGTGGAAACTACTACTAAGTTTCCAAACAATAAGAACGTATGGTGTGACAGTTGCGATCAACTGTGCAACTTTGTGAACACAGTTGCGACAACAATATCGATATTGGAGGATAAAGACTGAAGGACTCAAGACTAAAACTTGAGTGCTAGCTAAGAAGAGCTTTATAGCTCTTAGACTGTGATCGAGAGGGAGGGAAAGTCATATTTGTCTCTGCAGGTAAGGCTACAATACATGAGCTTTTTATACTATGACTATCAGAAGGTCGGAATGAAATATCAGAGAATCAGAAAGGTTAGAAATAAAGGATCGAACAGGAGTAAGCATAAGAAAGGATTCTAGGATAAAGACATATCAATAGGAGTCAGTAAGAGTGTGAAGAAAGGAAATTAGGACAAAGAAGTATGAAAGGAAGAGATAGGAGAGTGATATAGTGTGTGATATAAAAGGATATATGATGGAGAAGTGATGCGAAAAGTGAAATGGAATGAAATGGCATGGTGTCCAATGGAAATGGTATCGGTCTGATGTAGGATGGCTTTGTTCTGGTGGTGTGACAAGTTTGGAGGTTATCGACAGTTGTCGAGAAGTGTCTGGAGAGTTCGCGGATGTTCATAAGATTGTGAGGTATCGGGATATGGTCGAGGGAGAGGTAAGGCACATCTGATTCGTATATTCAGAGCATAGGATTGTATGATGCGTATCATCTTCCCCCATACTGAAATCTTGACTGTCCTCAGTCAATACATGAGAGAAGGGAGCATGTGATCTTGTTGACTAAAACTCTGCAACTCGTGAGTAGTGAAATGCAGGGGTTTACCCCCCATGTATAATGCATTTGATTTGGTATTTTTATTACATGATTAATTCTTGGAAAAGTGCTAATGTTTTTACATAGCAAGGTGGATATAATACATACCAACAAGTTTGATTATCCAGGGGTACAAAAATTCTCAATGCAATCATATCTAATTGTGCTTTTAAAGCCCAGGGGTACAAAATACCTCTGAAAACTGTAAACATGAGGTGGCCATGTGGATGCCATGCAGCTGAGTTCCTAGCTTGATAATGATGAGATTGGTTCGTCTTCCTGATAGTTTGCATTGGCAGTGGATGCCTGGCCAATAGCAGCATATGACGATGAGTATGTGCATGCAGGATCAGGATGGAAAGGTGAATGTGATGCTTCATCATTGGGGGCAGGGGAGAAGGCAAATCACTGAATGGGGAAGAACCATGATGGGGGCAATGCAATGAACACTGGTAATCATACACCAGCAACTGTGGTTCCTGCAGTATGATAAGCAAGGGTGCTTCATATAACCCTTCTTGGCTGCAGGGTATTGGATGACTGGGATGTTGAACAGGTATAGATATTCTCAACCAGTGGGCTGGTACACAAAGGTGATGAAACATGTTGGAATGCAAGTCTTTGTGGAGCATCAAGGGGACTTGTCATACATGTGAGTTCAGGTTGTTAGCTGAGCACCGGCGGTCAGCTGATGAGAAGAAAGGCAAATGAATGTGGAGGTGACGTGTGAAGGAGAACAAGATGGTTGGCCAAGATAGGTCCACGGAGTCATTGGTTGTCGGCAACTATGATGGATCCGATGTCTGAGTCATTGTGGGGAGGTTGTGTTATCCGAATATAGGTTGCATAGATATAGACGCCCATCTCAGCTGGCCCATGTAATGTGGAAAAAATGGCTCTCAGCTTCTGGTTGTGCATGAATGATTATGCATCTTCCAGGTTTTCAACCCAAGAGTTTGGTAACAAGGTATTGTCCAATCAGAGCATGGGACTTGGCACATCCTTGTGGGAATGTATGGGTGTCACGTGCTGTCAAAGCAAAGACAGGGGCACAAAGGTGAAAATCGTAACATGAAGTCAGTGCCACTGGACTTGACAACCTCAGTTGTGGGCATATCCATGAAAGGCACCTACCATGAGACAGAAGTGCTTTTGTCATGCATGCTCTGCAACACTGCTATTCTGAAGCATGGTATTAAAAGCACATCCAATGTCATATGCACTACCAATACCAGGGCTGTAAACTTCAAGAAGGTGGTTAACAATGGCAAGGCCATATTTAGCACTGGAAGGAATAAATTAACTCAGGGACAACAATACAACAAGAACTTACAGCTCTCCACTCCTTATCATATTGCAACCAAGTAAAAAAACCTATGTCTGCATTGCCAGATTAATCAAATAATGTGAACATTTTTTTAAGTTGTTCTGGTCCAGCATTTTGCCAATGTTTCACACATTCAGTTCACATGTCATTGTCATTGTTGTCCTCCCAATCATTATCAATGTTAGGATCTCTGGTCTATACTGTGTCAGTTCTTTTTGCCACAAACTTGTCTTTGGTGGCTTACTGGTTTCTTCTTGACCTCATCTGCAAAGCAGTTAACTTCCTGGGTGTAAGCCAATGATCAGATCTTAGGGTACGAGAATCAAGTCAAGCTGTTGTGTTGGGCATCGTGGCACCCATCCACTTCATAGAGTTGTCACCATCAAATGTCCAAAAGAAGGAAAATTTGAGGTTGGGTTCATTGTCAAGTTCATAAAAGCAAAGGGGGCAAATATGAAACAACTGGTAGTTTGGTGTATTGTAACCAAGCACACCATCCAGCTTTGCTTTCACATGCCATTGAATGGCAAGGTACACATCATATGAAAAGTGATAAGGGATCTGTGAACAATTAACATTTAATCTAAGATTGATCAGGACAATAATAAACAAACCTTGTGCATATGACACAGGGGCTTGCACTGTACCTTGATACTCAACCAAGGACAAGTGTGGTGTGTTTGGCAGAACAACATCAGTATCCATAGTGAAATGGCAACAGTGGGATGAAGTGGTGAGCAACCAAGGAAACCGTGGTGTAGGAGTGATTTATTAGGATATATATCGGTTGACAATGTCGAGAGTAATAAATGTGGTGGGACTTCACAAACAGTTCTGGCATGTTTGCAGGATCTTAACACTGAATACTTACAATACATGTTGACCAAATCCATCATTGGGAAGATATTTGCCTGTGAATTGGTAGGCTGGGATGGCAATACAAGGGGGTCTTTACCATCAGAAAATGTGTTATAATGTAGGAAAGCATTGACAAGATTGTCCATTTGTAGAGCTCAATGGGTATTGTGAATTTTAAAATGGTCCCAACAATACAGGGTGTAGCTTGCATGCTGCCCCCCACCCCTATTGTAACTGGCTGTATATTAGCAGATGGTGATTGTGAGCCATCTACATTGTTCCATGTGTTCCCCTGGGTCAGCCATCCATTGGGATATATTTGCATGGAATTCCACCATTAAGATAGCCAATACAAGGTGTGGCTTGCATGCTGCCCTCACACCCCTACTATAATAGGATGTGTATCAGCATATGGTGATTGTGAGCCATCTACATTGATCCATGTGTTCCCCTGTTTCAGGCATTCATTTGGATGTATTTGAATGGAATTCCACCATTCAGATAGCCAATACAGGGTGTGGCTGGCATGCTGCCCTCACACCCCTACTATAATAGGATGTGTATCAGCATATGGTGATTGTGAGCTATCTACATTGGTCCATGTGTTCCCCTGTTTCAGGCATTTATTTGGATGTATTTGAATGGAATTCCACCATTCAGATAGCCAATACAGGGTGTGGCTGGCATGCTGCCCTCACACCCCTACTATAGCAGGCTGTATATTAGCAGATGGTGATTGTGAGCCATCTACATTGGTCCATGTGTTCCCCTGTTTTAGGCATTCATTTGGATGTATTTGAATGAAATTCCACCATTCAGATAGCCAACACAGGGTGTGGCTGGCATGCTGCCCTCACACCCCTACTATAATAGGATGTGTATCAGCATATGGTGATTGTGAGCCATCTACATTGGTCCATGTGTTCCCCTGTTTTAGGCATTCATTTGGATGTATTTGAATGAAATTCCACCATTCAGATAGCCAACACAGGGTGTGGCTGGCATGCTGCCCTCACACCCCTACTATAATAGGATGTGTATCAGCATATGGTGATTGTGAGCCATCTACATTGGTCCATGTGTTCCCCTGTTTTAGGCATTCATTTGGATGTATTTGGATGGAATTCCACCATTCAGATAGCCAATACAGGGTGTGGCTGGCATGCTGCCCTCACACCCCTACTATAATAGGATGTGTATCAGCATATGGTGATTGTGAGCCATCTACATTGTTCCATGTGTTCCCCTGTTTCAGGCATTTATTTGTATGTATTTGAATGATGTTCCACACTTCAGATAACCAACATTGCTTGTATCTCACATGCTGCCCTCACCCCCCTACCCATAACATGGTGCATTCTGGATGATGGTGCTTGTGAACCATCTACATGGTTGCCTGTTCTCCCCTGTTTCAAGCATTCATTTGGATGTATTTGAATGGCATTCCACCACCCAGATAGTCAATACAGGCTGTGGCTCACTTCCAGCGTCCACCCCCCTCATTCTCACATATACGTGCAATTTCAACATTTTCAACTGGATATGATGGCAATGACACATCATTTATAGAATGCAACATATTCATAGACTCCACATGGGCACTGCATTGTTTCATTTAGTGCCATGTTGACCACTGGAGTGCTTTTCTGGTTCATACAGGTTTACGCCTGCCCTTGGTGAAGTTTGGGGCACAGTACAACAGCCACACAGCGCCATGGCCACTTTTCCACATATAAGACCTTCCAAGGACCCACTGGGATGGGTTGGGGTGCTGGTGGACTTGATTGGGTCAAGTTTCAAAATCAAAAAGCGGAAGTGGTGCGACTTCCGAACTGTATTTTAATAAAGAGCATGGACAGCGAAAGGAGAAATCTGTTATGGATCGCTAGATCAGCGGGCTCCAGCAACAACCAACTAAAAGTCGAGATCAGACCAGAGGAAACTCAAGAAGGATGGTGTATTCATGGTCTACTACTACTATACAGCAAGTAGCAGTCTGGGGGAGGGAGAGAGTCTAGGAAAGCGAACCAGGGAGAGAAAACCAGACTAAACGTGAGGAAAGGGAAGGGAAAAAGAGGAACAGTTCGAAGATGAAGGTTTAAATACAAAGAAGTTAGGGAAATGCCATGAAAGACAGACTACCGGGTCTGTATGTACAAACCGAGAGAAATGTAAGAACAATAAGGCTGTCCTGCAGATACAGCATGTCCATCAGTGTTTCCAGTAGTGATTGCAAGGAAATGGTTCGGAGCAATCAAGGGTCCAGACCCTGCGCCTCATGGTTGCCTCATGGCAAGGAGGTGGAACAATCCATGAGTGGATGTGTCAGTGAGCACATGATGAACATGAGGTGGCCATGTGGATGTCATGTGGCTGAGTTCCTAATTTGGGAATGATGAGATTGGTTCGTCTTCCTGATGGTTTGCATTGGCAGTGGATGCCTGGCCAATAGCAGCATACGACTATGAGTATGTGTATGCGGGATCGGGATGGAAAGGTGAACATGATGCTTCATCATTGGAGGCAGGGGGGAAAGTGAATCACTGAATGGGGAAGAACCATGATGGGGGCAATGCAATGAACACTGGTAATCATACACCAGCAACTGTGGTTCCTGCAGTACGATAAGCAAGGGTGCTTCATATAACCCTTCTTGGCTGCAGGATACTGGATGACTGGGATGTCGACTAGGTGTGGATATTCTCGACCAGTGGACTGGTACACAAAGGTGATGAAACATGTCGGAATGCAGGTCTTTGTGGAGCATCAAGGGAACTTGTCATACATGCGAGTTCGGGTTGTTAACTGAGCACCGGCGGTCAGCTGATGAGAAGAAAGCGAATGAATGTGGAGGTGACATGTGAAGAAGAACAAGATGGTTGGCCAAGGTAGGTCAAAGGAGTCATCGGTTGTCGGCAACTATGACGGATCCGATGTCTGAGTCATTTTGGGGAGGTTGTGTTATCCGAATATAGGTTGCATAGATATAGACGCCCACAAGGGTGGAGATGCCAATAGAACATATGACAATCGTGGCGATGAGCTGGGCGTCAAAGGTAACCATGAGGATCGGGATGACGTGTCGGTCTTCTTCGAAATAGGAAAGTCGATCGGTCATCAGGCACAAGGCTATTCATTTATCTGTGACAGGCACAAGGAAGATCGGTCGGCGGAGAACCAGAGTATTCCGATTGCTGGGTATGATCGGTGGTTGGGTCACGGAGTATTCTTGTCTCCGGGTATGCGCACTGGTCATGGGTTGTGACAAGAACGGAATGGTCAGGTTTGGATTGTATCATCTTTAGGTTCCTTCAGCTCCTGGTTGTGCATGAATGGTTATGCACCGTCAAATCATCCAATGAGGACATGGGGTCAACCCGAGAGTTCGGTAACAAGGTATCGTCCAATAAGAGCGTGGGACTTGGCACATCTTCGTGGGAATGTATGGGTATCACGTGCTGTCAAAGCAAAAGACAGGGGCAAAAAGGTGAAAATCGTAACAAAATCACGAAACGCATGGCGACACGGATGGGGCCCGTGCGTCCTCGCCGTTGGTCTTCCGGGTCGCATCTAGCCTGCTCAAAGTCCGTTAGTATAATAATTGTCAGCGGTGAGCGGGGGATGCGACACTGTGTAGGTGTTACGATTCGTTTTGCCGGTAAACGCCGGGTGACAAAATCATTTCCGAACCGAGACAGATCTACTATTCTCAGTTAGAAGTACTTTGCGACGCCCACTTGGCATGTCCCTGACAACCGCAAGGAATCGTCTTACTGTCAAAACATTTGCCTTCGTCCCATCTCTCGACGACTTCGACCTCCCTGCCATCAAACGTGCACCCCGCTCAGTCTCGAGCTCATCATCCTGCTCGGCCAACAGAGGGATTGGCGCCGGTGTGCCTATCAAAGAGGGTTGCATGGTGACCAAGGCCGCAAAGTACACTCATCAGTTGGCCCATTTTGTTAACACTGTTCACAACGGTGACCCCGGGCCAGTTGTAAGTAGAAATTCGTCAGGATTACTTAACCATATCTGATTAGCTCTCCTACTTATAGCATGACATTATAAGCGATTTAGGTATCATTCCTATTGCAAATTTTACACTGGACGACCCGTCTAATCTTGCTTACTGTAAGTCTGATGGTTATATTTCACACGAAACCACTAATGTTGAAAAGTGGAGGCATTCGTGCACACCTCACTCGACCTTTATGGCTTCATTGCTGTGGCACCCTCCGCTTCTACTCTGGCCAGCCTTACCGCAATGGTGAAATCCAACAATGACGCTCAACAGCAACAAATCGACGAAGACGGCTCCGTGGATCTACATTCTTTAAATGTGAGTAGCAGTCAATTTTCGCATATACAGGGATGTTGTCGAGCTATGATAGTTCTCCATTGAAAGCTTTACGAATCCAGAATACGAACTCATTGCTATTTATCCAGAGCATTTCCTTCCGGGCGGTGCCACACTTACCGTTCATAATCGCAACTTGGGAACATGTGCGAGCTATGTTGCATCCAGAGACCGTCGTCTGCGCTTATCGTCAGACCCTGACAGCCCCCGCTTGCCCCCCTTCCATCATGAAAATCAAGAACGCCCCGAGCGCAACAAGGTTAATGTTTTCCTTGTCGCCATCAATGCGGATATCAAGTTTCGGAGATACTTTGAGGAGGTGCAGCTGAATAGTCAAAGTAGCCCCCTCCCAGCAGATGTTCAGTCACTAATGCATGCATGCATGGACCTGATCGACCTAATCTACTGGACGCCAAAACCGATGGAAGGTTCGAAAGGGCATGCGATTCTTAAGAAAAGGATTGCTACAACGCAGCGACATCTACACAGGGCAGCAAGGCCTGATCCTGCGAGGATGATGGAGAGTTCGTCGGGCGAGGACACAGAGATGGAAGCTGCGATGAGCTCAGCTGCTCCTGAGACCCGTTCTATGCGTCGTAAATGGTTCGCAGAGGCAAGTACGGAACAGCGGAGGGCCTATGGGACCATGTTGATAAGTACATCTGGTGCGTAGTTCATATTTTTGCATACGTGGATTATGCACACATCATACTCCGGTCTTGTTTAGACAAGGATTATCACCCTGCTTTGCTCGAAGACATTAATGACAGTGAGTGATGTTCTTTTGTCGCGAAATGGTTCAGTGTTGTGAACTGAAGAGTGAATCCAGATGCTGAAATTGAAGGGGGGGCAAGAGCTGTTACGTCCATGGACGAGAATAGGACCTCCCATGGCATCATGGACAAACTATCCAGAGGCTCCTCCAGCGTACGATCATTCTTTAGTTACCGGTAGCAGCAGCCCTATGACGTGTTTCCTCAGTGAGCAGCCTATTGCTACTATTGACAGCAGTTTGCGGAAGATAAGGCCTAGTGGGGAGTCCACAATTTGGGATAGATTATAGTTAATTATCATGGTTTGTTTCTGCTCGCATCTAGCGACAATAGAAGCATTATCATAGTATAATATTCTTTCAATGTCATTGTAGGTATTAATAGTAGTTATTTTGTAACTCTGTCCACTCTAGAGCTAGGAATATCTAGCAATATCTGGAAATGTGATGTTATAAAAGGAGACAAGCCTGACAAAAAGTGTCTAAAAAGCACTACATATGAAGATGGTATTAAAACATAACCAGCAAATGTGAATAAAACAGGGATAATCACGTATTTACAAGGATACCCAGAATGTGATCGATATCTAGTGATTTGCCACAATACATAATTCCACGACAAAAGTCACAATATGTAATATTCACAAGCAATGTCAAGAAATGTAAGAAAACGACGCGAAGATTGATTGTGAACGATTTTCGCCACCACAAACACCTGCAAAAAGAACATAATCAAATACTAATAAAGCAATAACGAGCCAACAGACTGGGGACAGGCAGTAAAGTTATGTATATAAGAAGGAGAATTAATAGTAGTAAGTTTGTAACTCTGTCCACTCTAGAGCTAGAAATATCTAGCAATATCTGGGTTATAAAAGGAGACAAACCCGACAAAATGCGTCCAAAGGCACTATATGCCAAGATGGTATTAAAACATAACCAGCAAATGTGAATAAAACAGGGATAATCATGTATTTACAAGGATACATAGAATGTGATCGATATCTAGTGATTTGCTGCAACACATGATTCCACGACAAAAGTCACGATATGTAATATCCACAAGCAATGTCAAGAAATGTAAGAAAACGACGCGAAGATCGTTCGTGAACGATCTTCGCCACCAAAGACACCTGCAAAAAGAACATAATCAAATACTAATAACGCAATAAGGAACCGAAAGACTGGCGACATGCAGTATATAAGAAGGAGAAATTAATAGATCGAAGAAATAGGCTCGTATCTAGAACGATGAACTCTGACAATTTGAAAACATCTGAAAACGAACAAGGTCAACTGGTGAGTGTTGTGGTTAACAAGATAAACCCAAGAGATATATGACAGAGCTACAGGATGTCCATACGATGGCCACGAAGGTTATCAAGGATGAGGAAGGAATAGGACTCGAAAGGCATAAAATAGAAGTGGATGATTTGACAGGGGAGATAAGATATTGTGAAGAGAGGCTGAGGGAAGTGTCGAGATGGAATCGACAAATAGAGGAGATGGCAGAGAGGGGAGATATGATGGGGGAGGGGAAGGCATGGGACATTGTAGGTATAAATATGTAACTCTGGCCATGCTAGACCTAGGGCCAACCTAGAATTTGGCAGGGATCCCCACAGCTCCCAGGCTGGACTGACGGAGGAGGATCAGCCCTGCCAAGAATCAGGTAAGACCACATATCACCAAGGCCAAACATGGTTGGCCAAGCATACAGATACATCATATCTGCAAAGAAAACTGACTAATACAAAAATTTGGACATAGCGAACATAGATGGCCAGCTGTTACAATTTTCACCTTTTTGCCCCTGTCTTTTGCTTTGACAGCACGTGACACCCATACATTCCCACGGAGATGTGCCAAGTCCCACGCTCTGATTGGACGATACCTTGTTACCGAACTCTCGGGTTGACCCCATGTCCTCATTGGATGATTTGACGGTGCATAACCATTCATGCACAACCAGGAGCTGAAGGAACCTGAAGACAATACAATCTGAACTTGACCATTCCATTCTTGTCACAACCCATGACTGGTGTGCATACCCGGAGACAAGAATACTCCATGACCCAACCACCGATCATACCCAGCAATCGGAATACTCTGGTTCTCCGCCGACCGAGCATATGTCCACACCCATATGCTTATGACATTGTTATTGTTCTTTCACAATTCACCTACATGGTTCCTTGTGCCTGTCACAGACGAATGAATAGCCTTGTGCCTAATGACCGATCGACTTTCCTATTTTGAAGAAGACCAACACGTCATCCCGATCCTCATGGTTACCTTTGACGCCCAGCTCATCGCCACGATTGTGATATGTTCTATTGGCATCTCCACCCTTGTGGGCGTCTACATCTATGCAACCTATATTCGGATAATGCAACCTCCCCACAATGACTCAGACATCGGATCCGTCATAGTTGCCGACAACCGATGACTCCTTGGACCTATCTTGGCCAACCATCTTGTTCTTCTTCACACGTCACCTCTACATTCATTCGCCTTTCTTCTCATCAGCTGACCGCCGGTGCTCAGCTAGCAACCCGAACTTGCATGTATGACAAGCCCCCTTGATGCTCCACAAGGACTTGCATTCCGACATGTTTCATTACCTTTGTGTACCAGTCCACTGGTCGAGAATATCCATACCCAGTCAACATCCCAGTCATCCAGTACCCTGCAGCCAAGAAGGGTTATATGAAGCACCCTTGCTTATCGTACTGCAGGAACCACAGTTGCTGGTGTATGATTACCAGTGTTCATTGCATGGTTCTTCCCTTCCCTATTCAGTGATTCACCTCCCCTGCCTCCAATGATGAAGTATCACATTCACCTTTCTATCCCAATCCTACATACACATACTCCTAGTCATATGCTGCTATTGGCCAGGCATCCACTGCCAATGCAAACCATCAGGAAGACGAACCAATCTCATCATTCCCAAGCTAGGAACTCAGCCACATGACATCCACATGGCCACCTCATGTTCATCATGTGCTCACTGACACATCCACTCATGGATTGTTTCATCTCCTTACCATGAGGCAACCATGAGGCGCAGGGTCTGGACCCTGGATTGCTCCGAACCATTTCCTTGCAATCACTACTTGAAACACTGATGGACATGCTGTACCTGCAGGACAGCCTTATTGTTCTTGCATCTCTCTCGGTTTGTACATACAGACCCGGTAGTCTGTCTTTCATGGCATTTCCCCTACCCTAAATTTCTTTTGTATTTAAACCTTCATCTTCGAACTGTTCCTCTTTTTCCCTTCCCTTTCCTCACGTTTAGTCTGGTTTCCACCCCCTGGTTCGCTTACCTAGCCCTCCCCCCTCCCCTGGGCTGCTACTGGTTGTATAGTAGTAGTTGACCATGAATACACTTTATTCCTTGTGTTTCCTCTGGTCTGATCTCGACTCAGTTTAGTTGGTTGTTGCTGGAGCCCGCTGATCTAGCGATCCATAACACCAGCCATGTTCAGACAAGATAATACAATATTATTTGACAATGCGAACATGGCTGGCCATCTATGTTTGGTTAACCATAATTATGATCATTGAAATTCATATTCTTGACTCTGAATAACAGCACAAATTATATTGTATGAACAATAAGACGCCAATCAGGCAAAGATGGTCCAGAAGATTGGCACTCTAGAAAAGCTATATTGTTACGGATCGTCTACGGGACGGCTCCGACAACAAATGGACTCAGACTAACTTCGAGCGATGAGAGGGAGAAGGGGATAATATTGATCCGGTGTGATAAACCAGACTAAACGTAAGGTACAATGTACAGATAGTGATAACATATATAGGAAAGAACTTGAGGGGAGGCAGTACTCTATCAACCAATAGCATAACTCCCTCTTATCTCTGGCCAATGGCATTAAGTCCTCTTATCTTGGATGAGTAAGCGCGATGTGACTGGACGATAACCAGGCATGTGTTTGATCATACATGTGGAGATGTCAAAGCGCAAGAACTTGGAACCGAAGGAATGGTAGCCAATAGGATCGTGGGACTTGGCACTTCTCCATGGGAAAGTGGCTGTGAAAATTGAGCGATGAGTAAGCAGGACGAAAAGGGGCGAAAAGGTAACAATACCCCCCCCACAAGGTTCGTGTCCGCGCGAACAAGAACGGGGAAGACAAAGGAAATTAAACAGAATGCATGGAAGGTATATCAGGGACGGACCATGTGCCATACATGGCGGCAGATAAGTTATAGCGTAGCCAACAACAGAAAGGGGGTCTCCAAACCCCCAACTCTGTACATCATAGTTTAACGTCGTCGCGGACGAGCGACCATCAGAAGATGCGGAGGAAAGGGTTGACTGGGTGGTCGGAGAGGAGACGGGGTGGTACCTCACAGAAACGAAGAGGGGGTAGAACGTCGTACCGATCCCACAACAAAGCCGAAGGAAGGGGGGTGCGCATACGATGCATCATGGCAATCGGGTATGCGTATGTGGACAGCCGGCCATCATTGAAGGCGAGATTGCTGAGACCACCTGCGACATCACGGAGGTGACCACGGGTACTCGGTGTATCGATTGTGATGACATGGGTGATGGCGTTCACCTTGCCAAGTTCAAACAGCCATAAACGACGGACTGAGGTCGGGAAAGCGAACGACCGAAAGTCGTGATTTTCCTGCCGTGAGAGGAACGAAGTGATGACGCTGGGTTCGACGGACACAATGACATCGGTAGCGGGGGAGCGCAATGGAGAGGCATCGACGGGATGAGGAATGATTGAGATGCGAAGATTAGCCGATGTCGGCGCACGAGGATGTAATCGATGGAATTCAGAGACAAGTTTCTTACAATTCTTTGTCTCTGATGCAGGTATCCATGAGTCCTCTTCGCGGGGATAACCCAACCAATGAACGAGATAGAATAAACGATTCCTACGAATGACAGAATCGATAACTTCCTCAACCTCATACTCCTCCTGTCCATCAACAATCTCTGCGGGTGGCTGTTGTAACGTGACAGCTTGCTGGGGGAAAGTGGGTGGAACGTATGGGGATAGAAGGACTTCATTGAAGATAGGATATTTCTTCGACCATGTAGGGGGAAGCTCCAATTCGTAGGATGATCTTCCAATCTTTTTTACAATGGGAAAAGGACCATATCGTTTATCATCCAACTTTTTGGATGGACGGAGAGAATCAATATTCGTGGATTCCAACCACACTTTGTCGCCGACATTGTATTCCGGGGCAGGGCGATGTTTCCTATCATAGAACTTTTTCATCTTCTCTTGCGCAACGGCCAGGGCATTGGTTGCTTGCTCCTGTATGCGGTTCATTCGGTCTGCGAAAGAGGCGGCAGATTCATTGACGATTTCTTCCTTGATTAAGATTATTCTGGTCTAGAACAAGGTATTGGAATCCCTCTTCGAAGAAGTTGAGTTGCCTAACATATCTGTGCGATGCAGCGCTCAGCAGAGCGTGGGATAACCTCTATATCGGCAATCTTCACGTCCTGATGCTCAACAACATTTGTGCCTTGAATAAAGCGGAACTCTACGGAAATCAAATTTCCATCATACAGAGCTCCGGCTATGGCAAGTCACGTATGGTGCACAAACAAGCGAAATTAGTTTTCACTATTCCATTCAACCTTCAACCCGCCCTTGATGATCGAGGTGAGTTGTTCATTGACTTAATTTCGTCTTGCGAGACTTAATCTTCCAATAGATCTTGCCTTTCCACCGGCTGACGATACCATCCGTAACTGTCTCACTCGCGTTCTTGACATGAACGGGGTCACCAATATGTACCTTCGATTTTTCATATCCTTGTTTGAAGGTATTCGAAGCGAACTGGAGAAACATAAACCAACTTTTGAGAATTCCCGTATGTTCGCGGCTTGGTGGTCGATGCAACTAGTTGAGATTCGTCAGGAACTTTATTCTCGTGTGGCCAATGACACTGGGAAAGACATTTTTACAAAGGTGCGTGAAGAAGCATGTCGTAGAAACGGGTCTCATGATCTGTGCAGACCGATAACCCCCGTCAATCTACTAGTAGAGATCAAAATATATATGAGGTCGAGCAAACTGCCCTGGAAAATCGAGCCAGGGGTGAATTGGGAAGACTTTTGAAGCAGCTGCGAGCGTCGTATAGCGGAAAACCCGAATACGCAATTGAAATGGTCATATATTTCAACGAAGCTCATTCATTGACACCACACAAACCACAAGACGAAACCCAGAAGACGTTATATGATGTCTTATGCTCTGTCATAAATGTTTTTTTGAAGTTCCCTGTGTTTGCCATATTCCTCTCCACAAATAGTGATTTGGCCGAATTTGCCACGCCTCGAAACCTCGCCAGGTCGGCTCACATCCACGAAGGTCAAGCAACGATTCATGCTCCGATTACCGAGACGCCCTTTGACTGCTACCCTGATATGCTGATCAGGCCGGAAACAATGTCTCTCGCAGAGACTACCAGCGTAGAGTACTTAGCTTGATTTGGGAGGCCATTGTGAGTGTAACTGTACCTTCCTTCCCAAAGTTTTTCCCTCTGTCTGACTCCCATGTAGGTTTTGGACAATGATACAGGCTGCCGGATTGACAAAAGATTCTGTTTGCCTTCAGGTTATGGAACTCGCGCAGGCGAAGCCTTTGGGCACACACGATATCAAAATCCAGTTTCCTGCGGTGTCACCCAAGGCGAAATTGGCTATGGTGGACTGCATTTTGATGCTAGATTTCGAAGTCCGGCGAGAAAATGTTCAATTGACGGAGGCCTCCTTGGTTGCAAGCCATATGCGGACTGCCTTTTCCGTTCCAAAAGACCTTGTGTACCTGCGATCGGGGTACCCGTCGGAGCCTATCATAGCAGAAGCTGCTTGCAGACAACTTGCGTCGTGGACCGAGCAAAAGCTGAAAGCGTTCCTCGAGATTGTCAACAAGAATATCACATCCAGGCTGCTGAATTATGGCGAGATGGGTGAACTCGCAGGGCGTGCACTCATATGGGATGCCTACCGGCGCGCCGTACGACTTACTGCTCAAGACAGTATCAACTATAGCACTGGATGTCTCTTCACCACCTTCCACCAAAACTATATTGTCCATAAGCTAATTCTATTATTAAATCTTCATAGAAATGCTGTTTGCCGAACCCCACGCGACGATCATCCTTGATTCCCAACCCGACAATCATAACCAAGGCCCAAATGTTGATCTCCAACCTCAGAAACTTCGGGAGGCCTTTCAGGGTGCGAAAATATGCTTCACACACTTCGGGAAACTGGTGGATGACAGTGGTACGACGATGTACTCCACCTGGGCAGCATTCATGAGGAGCATGGTTATTACATGCCACAGTGGGCAACCAACGCTTGATTGTGTGCTTCCCGTACATCTTTGGGACAAAAAACTCTGTGAGTGGGTTATGTCAGGTATTCTTGTGCAATTTAAGCGGCGCAAGCACAGAGGAAACTACTTCATCGACGAGAAAGACGTTGGCTTCTTCCCCAAGGCAAACTGCTCAGGCTGTCCAAATCACAAGCCCGAACCTCACCCGGATTCACGTCCCTACATCACTCTAATTATGGAGGTTGGTGTGCAAACCTCAATACCGGAAAATGCAGTCACGAAAACCAAAAGCTCATCCTCACAGAGGAACCCTGCTACTATGCAAAATATCGCATCCAAAAAACCTGCTCACAGCCCAGCGGCACAACTCATGACGCCTATGAAAAGATTCACTCAAACTATAATCAATACCCTGTCTAAAGTTCTCATCCCGAAATCAGGTACTCATCATCACCCTCGTCCTGACCATCCACGTTACAGCATCAAAGCCTATGGTTGTTCCCCGACTGTGTACCGAGGAATCCTCGAAGAGCAAAGGGCAAGTTTTGCGCTTTTACTGCGCTCTCGTGATTTTCTGGGAGAACATGCTCGGGGAGATGATGCTTCCATCGCCGCTCTCCGAAAAATGAAACCGTTCTGGAGTCGAGGCGCAAATTGCTATCATTGGATTGATTGTCCTGAACTCAGCGGTGTACAAGTCCAGTCTGAGGCTCAGGAAGGAGTTTTCCTGTCAGACGTGGAAGACAAGGAAGGTGGTTTTTCTTAGCGAAGCCGAAAGGGGGCACCTTATCTTGGGCAACCATCAAAAACTTGGGGCGGAACAGATAAACCCAGGAAAACCCCGTATTTTTAGTTTGATTAAGGCAGCGAAAAGTCGAATTAGATAATTTATCATTTTCATAAATAATGACACCTAGTGAGAAGTGATCTAGTAAAAAGAAGAATTCGGAATCACATGAATAGTCAAAAAAGAATAATATTTATCCTTATTCAGAATCTGTAAGTTCAATGACATCGCACTCTGGTTCAGAGTCAGTGATCTCAATCACGTCATCAACAAGAGGTCGGATACGCTTTCGAGCCCTTGCCAGACTAGTGCATACTTTGCGTTTCCTGGAAGATTGATGAGGCGAAGAAGGTGGATGTGATGGTGTTAAATCGTAAGATAAATTATCCTTGGGGCCTGAGAGCAGGCCATGAGGGTGAGACAAAGACGGCCCTGGAGATGAGGGTGGGGGAGAAGGATATTGCTTCCCTTGAATAAACTTTCACATGAGCCACAGTTTCAGCGATATCATGCCGAAAACGTACATGCAGCTTCCTTGCCCCTACCCTCCATGGGCTTCCCTGCATCCTTCGTTTTGGGCTTTATCCCTGATCTCACTCTCACCTTCAACCTATTTGCCCTGACTACTCCCGTGTCGGTTGCAATTGTTTGACTTTTCTTCTTCTTGATAGCTATTTCAATATAATAAGCTGGGGAGTAATAAATCACTCACCAGCGTCCGCGCCTGAGCCATTGCTACATCGAACTCAGCTAGGTGCGTCCTCAGTTCATCCTGGACTTCCTTGCTATGCGGATGAAGGTGGTGGTGGATCATTGTTCCGAGAATAGGACACTAGTTGGAACTGTGAATATATCAATAGTTTTTTTGCAGGATACTAAAACTTACAAAATGGTACAGACGACCAATATTAGCCGGGGTTTTTCTGCCCATGTTTACCTTGACGGGATGGGTATGACCGCAGTTTCCAACAACTACATGTGGGTCAGGTTCGGGGGCAATGGAGCGCAAGAATGCTTCTCTTCGTGACATGGGGAAAAATAGATCATACGAAGGGGTAACCAAACCGGGAAAACCCTCAAACAACAGCCATAATATGAGAACGGCAACCGTGAGTCCCTACCTATTGTTTCTACACCCTTCCTCATCGTTGTACGTCGACAATACCGTCTCATACTGCCGGCCTTGTCCTTCATGCACTCGCGATTCAGACACTTTATTTTAGATCAGGAGGGAGTGAAAAAAAGCGCAACGATGACCCCTCCATGTCCGCCATGATTCGTGCACCGAGTTTGAAAGCCACCAACTTCTAATCTATAGCTGGAAACAAGGGGTCAAGAAGCACAGCAACGAGATTTACTAGCCCGCGCCTCCCATTTCATCCTACCTTCCAGTCACGACGGGATGAGCTACAATCTAACCTGGCAATATCGTTGTACTGTGGAGCCAGTCCAATATTTCTTTATAGACTTTGGGTTGTCTAAATGGTATCCCAATGGCCGCGAGAACGCTACTGCTCTAGGTGTGGTCGTACAACTCAAAGACATTCCAGAATTATCGGACACTGTGCCTTACAATCCGTTCAAGCTCGACATTTGTCAATTCGGGCGTACGATGCTGGAGGTTATCAAGGCAAGCAAACCAGATATATATATCCTGATTTCAGCTTACCTCTCATCGGCTAGGTATACCCGGCCCTCGATATCTTTGTTCCATTGGCGCAACAGATGGTACTTCCGAATCCAAATGATCGCCCTACAGTAACCGAGGCACTGAGAGAGTTTGAGTCCATAGTTTCTTCAATCAGTCCACAAAAATTGCGAGCTCGAATTTGGCGAGTTGAAGATACCCTCTGGGAACGTTTCATCCGTTTTATTTATCGAATACCCGCTCTTATATGTGTGACTGGTGCTGGTATTCATCGTCTTGCGTCAAATGCGTCCCTGGCGACCTGTTCAAGAGTATGGGGGTAGGGTATACCTTGGTGGTAATACGCGCCTCGTGCGGGTGCCTTATCATCTCACATTGCAGCGGCTCTGCTATCCAGCCCCGTCTATGGCTTCATATCCCTCTGACCTTCCTAACACCCTGCTCCTCCGACATTTTCATGGGAAGATGGCCAGGACCGCATTCGCGCGACGTTGTCGACTTGGAGGAGTTCGGATTGATGTCGTTGCTCAATTAGGGTGACAGCTGTGCGTCTTCGAGGCGGTGGAATGAGGCACGAAAGGCAGGATCTCCTCGTGCGTGCCTGCAAGTGCTGCGTATACGTCTGGCTCGTTTCTGGGTAGTCAGAACGTCCGACGTCTTGTTTTCGAATGGCTGCCGCCGATCTTTCTCTTTTATCCGTTCATACTTTTCCTCCGATTGTCCTTTGATTGCTCTGACCGGCCGTTGATGGACATCGTCCTTCTCCCTGAGGCGACCTTCGATTGCCTCAACCCGTCGATAAGCCTCTACCTCTCGATGCCCAACTGGATTGATGAATGATACCAAGAGAGAATCTGAAATCTTCGGATGTAAGTGACGCGAGCCCTCAACTGCATGAAGTACAAACCTGAGAAATCGTAATGTCGACATGTTTCTGGGCCTTCACAGGGTCGGTGTCTATGGCATGGTCTTGTGATTGTTAATGTCTCGGTTCCAAGAACAGACTATATCACTTACCAGTGAAGTGAAATATATCCGCAGAGATTCCATGATTAGGGATTAAACGGATTAAACCGTCGATCGTGTGTAGCCTCTCTGTTGTCATCCATTCCACTCACACAGATGATCGGGCGTTGGTTCAGATATACGATGGATGTCTTGATCGTGCTGATAAACGATGTCCTTGTCTGCCAGTTTCTCATATAGGTGAATGCTACAATACAACTCAGAAAATGAGACATTCCTATGAAAATCCGTGGGTGCTTTGCTTGCACGAGTTCCCACGCATGTTCAAGTCGACATCGCTGCTCCAACCCCGAACTCGTTCTCATGTCTCCCTCGACTTCACTATTGTCCAAGACATGCTTGAAGGTGGAGAGGATATTCCGAGTCCTATCTTATCGGTCACCGGGCTTTCGCTGAAGACTAGAACCTGCCTACGTCAAGATGAAAGTTTCTCGGGTCAAAGAACCAGGCGGCAGACAGGTCGTGACAAGGCCAATAATGATGGCCCTCTTGTCATCCTCGCTGTCGACGAGGCGCATACCTTGACACAACGGAAAACCACCGAATTGATACAGTGGTCCAACTTCAGCGAGTTGCGACATGCATGGCGGGCTTTGCACCGATTCTCATGCTTTGCTCTCTTCATGTCAACGACGGGGAAGATCTCTCAGTTTACCTCTGCCCCCGAGGAAGATTTCTCGCGAAGAATCATTTCTGGTGAACTGGTCCTGATCCAGCCATTCACGGACCTCGGGTTCGACACGCTAGCCCAGAAAATCTCTCTCAGTGAAGATTGGGATCTTCCGAAGCTGACTTCTCCTGTTCATATGGCCCACTACGGTCGTCCCTTGTGCGTATTTGCCCTATGAGTTCTAACGTATCCCTTCGGCTGACCCATCCATTGGTTTATGAGATTCGGCTCGTTATACGATGCTGGCGACAAGGCTGTACGCGAGGACATTGTTACATTTGCCGCAATGAAGCTCCTCAACGCCGATCCGCAGGAAGCCGGAGAACTCAGCGATGATCAACGATTAGCCTGCCTATCGCAGCGAATACCGTTAGAATTCAATTCCACCACGTATATTGCTCAGGCAAACGAAAGGAAACAAGTGGAGGGTCATATGCGTGTCTGCCTCAAGATCGATGCTGCCTTCGAGAGCATGGTAACGGTATCCGCTTCAGAACCACTTCTTTCTGAAGCAGCATATAGCGTCATGGCGCAGCCGTCGTTCAATGTTCCGAAGGCTATGAAATTTGTTTTGGAAGGATTCTCGATTAATAAAGGCGATCGCGGCGAATTTTTGATTATGTTATTGTTCACTATCGCTCGCGACAAGGCCGTCGGTACTCCGGATAAACATGGCTGCCCCGGATCTCGAATAATGGACGTCGGCCCCTTTTTGACAACGAGACTATTTCATGATCAAGCCGTGCTACAGCCACTCCTGGCAGATTTCCTCAACGCTCAAATGCACTTCAACCATTATGTGAAAGTTCACGAATACGCGGCCATTGATGCTGAGTCCTTGCTGTTGTTGTTCGGTCGAGGGGCGGCCGTCCTGTGTGCCAATAATCAATATGCCATTGATGGAATCAACCCATTCCTTCGGAATGGCTCGAAGTTGGATCGCAAAAATCTTGGTCTAATACTCTGGCAGGGCAAGAACGACGCCGCTTTCAAGGAAAAACCTCACCAGGCACTCTGCGATGCCATGAATGTGTATACTCTCAAAATCCTGAAGGCAGGCGAAACCGCCATTCCCCTTATCAAGATCGTTTTTGCGTTGGCCGCAAAGACGCCGTCTCTTACCGTGGTCAGACGCGAGCCAACCAGTGAATACAATGCCGCTGTCTACGAGATCTGGTGCGCGGGTATTTCAGCTGACATCCTCGGCGCCGTAGAAATTTCCCAGGAACACATTTGGATGGCGCTCCTGCAGGCTTCATATGGTTGGAAGTCGATTTATGAGGGAAAGGGCGTTGACAAGGACTTAAGAAGGTCAATGAACCCGGGAGCCGCTACTGACATTGGTCACTGGCGCCGCTGGACTACAAGAAGCCAAGCTTGAGTGCCGCAGACAGGAATCCGGTTAATTTCCTCACTGGTTTGGCATTGTTAGGCACCGACAAATGTGAACACAACCTTAGGCGGGCTGAATAGTGTAAGGGAGAAATATATAGTCCGGCGAAAGGTCGTGAGGAGGATATGGACTTCGGTGCGCAGAATTAAACTTGCAGTAAAGGAGATATAAAATATTTGAACTTTAAACACTGCACTCAGGAAAAATATGCCTCTATCTCCCTTGCTTTCTTGATGTGTGTGCTTTAATGTTAGCTGCTTGCAATCTCAGGCTGACTTGATTTGGCCTTGTTCACACTTGAGTGGTTGACAGCACAAACGCTGCCCTTTTTATATTCACACATGGCTGGACATGTGCTAATCCAGCCTCTCGGGTCACATGGCTGGTTTGGGATGATGGCGCAAGCGGCGGTGTACCCTTATCCATAGAATCCACATGAAATTCGTGAACTCATTATTGGCATCCCAAACACTGGAAGATTGGTCCACCGCCTTGTTCATAACTTTCCTAAACTACAGTGCATTTCAGGTCATCCCCTACCATTATTTTTAGTTCTTGAGCTCATTGCCTCGTAGGTTGCAGGCTCAGGTACAACCCATCGCCCGATCCCTCCTCCGACTCGACCTTCTATCATCCCTGATTTCCGCTGGGACGAGAATCTCCACAGATCGGCGGAGACGTTCCTCATCATGGTGGAGGACATTGACGGCGAAGTTATCCTCTTCCATGATTCTTTCATTCTCCAGCAGCGGTACACGGAAGACGAGCATAGTGTGATGCTCACTGTCCCCATGTTTGAGCCAGTCCCGCCTAACTACTATATTTCGATGGTATCCGACCACTGGCTACATGCTGAGACCTGGCTGCCGATTTCTTTCAAGCACCTCATCCTCCCTGAAAAGTTCCCGCCTCCGACCCCTCTTCTCAACTTGCAAGCACTCCTGCTCTCAGCTCTGCACAACAAAGAGTTTGAGGATATCTACTCATCGACAATCCACACGTTCAACAAGATTCAAATGCAAGTCTTTCAGGCATTGTATATGTCTGACGTGAATGTGTTCATCGGCATGCTGACTGGAAGCGGTAAGACAATCTGTGCTGAGTTTGCACTCTTGCGATTGTGGAGTAAGCGCGATCAGCCTCGGGCTGTTTGTATTGAGCCGTACCAGGAGATGGTGGAACAATGGGTGACAGAATGGCGCCGCAAATTTGGCAAATCGCAAGGTGGGAAGGAGATCGTGAGTCTAACCAGAGAGACCAGTGCGGACTTGCGTCTGCTTGAGAAGGAGATGTGATCATTTGCACACCAGCACAGGTCAGTCACTCGTGGCTTTTTCAATTCTTTCGGCTTTTCTTTTTCTAACGTACGGACAGTGGGATGTCCTTTCGAGGCGGTGGCGTCAACGGAAGAATGTTCAAAATATCGGTCTGCTCATTGCGGATGAGGTTCAACTTGTTGGTGGTGAGGTGGGTCCAACAATGCACGGGATCTAGGTGAGTGGATGGGTGCACCATCCCATACCATCTTCAACTTTTCTCCAAGGTGAGAGTCTTGAAAATTTTTGGATATCCTTCAGCCACTGATTTAACCCTACAGTGCTCGCCCTCTGGATATGGATAGTCATTTGCAGAGTTCCACAGTCCCGCATTTCCCATCACTCATGATAGCCATGTCCAAGCCGGCGTATCTTGCCATTGTGGAATATTCACCAACGAAACCTGTCATCATTTTTGTCCCTTCTCGCAGGCAATGTCGGCTTACCGTGGACGATATTCTCACGCATTGTGCTGCTGACGACAAGCCGATCCAGTTCTTGAACATCGAAGAGGAGGACTTGCAGCCTCATCTTGACCATATCAGCGAGAGAAGCCTGGCAGAAACTCTTCAGCATGGAATCGGGTATTACCACGAGGCTCTCAGCAAGCAGGACAAGCGAATTGTCGAACGTCTATTCCAGTTAGGAGCTATACAGGTGCTGATTGCGTCCAAGGTACCAAGGTTCCATGTGCATGTTAAAATAGGCTGGTTTCCTGCATTATTTAATGGTGAATATCACAGATATGGGCAACAAGACAGGACGTCGCCACCCATCTAATCAACGTGGTGCTTCTCCATTGTTCACCGAAGAAGAGCTCAGTGAAAGTGATGGTGAACTTGGCTCCAATTTCAGCGGCGAAGATGATTTCATAGACATGATAAATGCCAGCAAACATCCATTGAATGTACCTGTGGAAGAGGGCAGTCTTGCATATTTGCATTCCCCACCCAACCCGTTCTGGCCAGATCCCATTACCAAGAAGTCCAGAAAAACAATTTTAATCTGCTCCTTGAAAAATACTGATATGTACCGTTGGGATGACAATCGCCACTGCTGTGTCCATGATCGTGAAATTCATATACCGAATACTGCCCTCATTAACAGCAGTTGTGCTGCACTCTCATATTTTGATGGGATGTACCTAAACCCACTATTCTCTGCCATTGTCTGCCCCGTCCACCCTGGCTTCATACCACTCTTGGACCTGGAGCACCATGTTCGTAAATGCCATGCAATTGCATTTTCACGCATTGGCCACGATCTGGATTCAATTTTGGAACATCTAAGAAGGGCGTTTCCCACACCACCTGCGCTCACGGAACTGGCCATCATTAAAAGGGCGAAGGCCATCAAACTTACTGAGCCTATTCCTGGCATCCACCCCCCTGATATATGTGTTCAGTGTCCGGGTTGCGACAGCTGGTTTACCGCGAGAAACTGTAAAGCCAGAGTATTCAAAAATTTTAAACATCATATCTCAAAATTCGGGACACCTGCCTGCAAAACATGGTTGGCTAAGCAGCCCCCAGGCTATAATGTCAAATCTCTTCGCCGTTTTAATGCCAGTTGACTTTTTTACGATACTACCAAGAAGAGCTTTCGAGTCCAATTCTCTGAGGAGTATAAACCCGTTGCATTACCTCCTAGTAAACCAGCCCCAGAAATTTTCACGCAGCATTCACCACAATACCTGATTGATTTTGGGTGGATTTCTTACGTTGAAGGTCTCCATGCAGAGTCTTCGGCCCTAATCCAACTCATTGCATTGCCCTCTGCTAGAATGGTGGCATTGTGGCCGGAGAGCTTGGAAGGTTGTTGCATTGAGGAGGGCCTCATTTTACTTTACCAGTTTATGAAACTCTATCTGGAGGATGGCGAAACCAGAGTAAGAAGCTGCCATGACGTTGTTCGAGCTGCCTTGGTTGAGGGGTACGTGGTTGCTAATAATGATTATTATGTTGCTAATTTTCCTTTAGTTCTGGTGTGAAGTTTCGTCGTCTTGTAAAGCGAACATTCACGACGTACAGGCAACCTGCAACAAGGATGCTTTCCATGGTCATTCGGTACATGCTTCGGCAGAAATATGGTGAAATTGAATGACTGGGGAAATTCCAGCCAAAGTTGACTGAATGCCAACTGGATTTGTATAATAAGCTCTATTTGCTCCTTTTGCAAGGACAGGAAACGAACCTGGCTGAGATGGCACCAATAGCTCACCAATTACTATGGTCCGTGTACACAATGCCAATGGATGTGTGCAACAAAGTGGACTCTGCACTGGAGCAGTCTTTGATCTTCACTATTATGACTCCCCAACCACAAAAACCAATAGTGACTGGAGTTTTGATCTTTTTGAGCCAGCAGGAATGGAGGGTAACACTGCGATGGCCAACATAGCAAAAGGAATTGATGGCGAGAATATGGGTATGGAGATTCTTGAGGAACGCCCTGAGCATGATGCCTTGTTGCAGTGCGTACTGTGCCATTCAATTCCGCTCTCAGCTCACTGGTGCCTTTAGATCTCTTTTCAACATTCGGAAATGGACAAATCCAAACCCAGAATTGATTTCAAGTGCAATGAGCCGACTAGTTAAAGCTTGGGTTATTGTTTCACCAATCTCTAAGCAGACACAGTCCTTGAGCTGCTGTGTCTGGGATCCTGACGGGCAGTCCTTTACCTTAACATGGGGCCATATATGTGGACGAGTAATTGCCTTGGAGCTTCTCTGAAAACAAGTAATGAAGGAAGCCGAGGAGCTCAACAGATTCTTACCTGATTTATTGCCCTATTTGGATTTCTCAACCTTCTCATTGTCTCAGATAACAGACGATCCAACAGCCTTGGTATCACTATTTGACCTCCCGGAGAATAAAAGAGTATTTGCACCTTACATCAAAAAAATCTGGATCCATCTCAGTCAGAGTAAAACCACACCCTCCAATCCTACTGCGACAACTCCCATTTTTACTTTGTCTGGTTCCCTGGATAAGATGAAAGCAAAGCAGTGGCTATCTGGGCCAGCTAAACTCCTGCAATTAATACTTGCACACATTTATTGGACTGTTGGTGAACCTCCATGAGGTTGGCAAATATCGGATTTGCTATACCGAGCACTTGGCCAGTATCTCCGGAACTTTCGGTTACTTCGAAACAGCACTGCATTTATGGGCAATCCTAAGGCGAAACAAAAAGATAAATTGATATACAATGCTTTTTGGGCTCTAGCACTGCACCTTGGGCTTGTTCTTGTGTTTTATCTTGGAGTCATCAGGCATGTAGAAATCGAGCTCCTTGATTTACTTGGCCAACCTACGCAGGAACACCGCCACTACATTTTTGTGCACAACCGAATAAATTCCCGTCACAACTCCTCCATCTTCACCACTGCCACTATCAATGAAATCCTTCAAACTGGAACAACCCTGGAGCTGGTGTATGAATCCCGGGTTTACCGGATTGTCATGCAGTCAATTTTTGACAATCAGTTTTCGCAGCTGCGCTCAGAAGCTATTTGTATGCTTTTCCAGGACTCAACTTTGTTGCAGGGCCAGCACACCAATATGTTGAAAGAGGGCCATTATTCACGCGATGAAGTGGCGGTTGGCACAGGGATGTCTTTCAGCCAAAGGAATGGTCAATTTGCTATAAGCAGAGTCTTTCAATCTTGGAATGGATTCCTTCCCGATATCGCTAATTGGAAATCTCTGGCAAATCTTCACCCAAAACACGAACTCAATGAAAACAAGATCCTGGCAATAGATGCAGCCAGGAAACTAGTTTTGCAGCATTATGATGTGGCAAGCGGCTCGGTGCCTCATTGTCTTCAACGAGTGGCTGAGATAATGAAGTTGAAACCATTCTTGCTGGGATCAGAGGTTCGTCTCATTGCACATTTTCTGTCTACAAAAGCTGAAAATTTCCAGGGCCTCTCAAAGTCAGATAAATGGGAGACCTTAGGAGATGAAGTGCTTGTTGGGGTTGCTGCTGTGATCACATATGGAAACAAGCAGCCATCAGCCCTTTCCTTCCCCCCATTGGGTGGGTATGACGTTGAATGGATAGCAGAGGCTTTAGCCTTGGTATGTTACTTTCTCATTTATTGACTATACAGACTGTAGCTAATAGTAATCCTGTAGATTGTTGTGGCATTAGAAGAGTGGAGTGGCAGTTCATATGCCCCATTTACTGATCTTTTCTCTATTGCAACTGCTATCAAAGTGCAAGCCAATGGTTTTGCAGTCCACATTACTACTTTCAAGGATAGTAGGCCAAATGCATGGAAGGACTTTTGTACCAGGGTACATGCCAAGGCCATTTCTGTTCAACAGTCTCCTTTACTGTCAAGAAAGCTGGTATACTTGTCCACAGTGTCGGAAGAAGTTCACAGTATAGAGTTAGAGACTGCAAGTTAGAAATCAATGAATTCTACAAGTTTTTAATCTTGGTATAAAAGAAACAGAACCGAGAAAAGGAAATAAGTAGCTCCAAAAAGAACATGTGGCTCTCGCTAACCCTTTCTGCGGGTTCATTGGGCACGGGAATACGCTTCCTTTGGTGAAAAGTGGCGTTATGGTCATCATTTATGCAGAATGGCTTGGCACAGCAGCCGTACTGCGGGCAAGGCTAGGGGACAGGATTAGATGTGTTTGCCGTCGAGCGCCTTGGTTTAGTATGAGTTCGACAAGTAGCCATCGGTTCTGAGGATAATGCAAGGTGTATCCGGTACACAAGCCAGCAGTGTTGGACTTGAACTTGCCTTGAACCTGACTATGCCAGGATGGATGTCTTTGAGTCTGCTTAGCCTGCTCGACTCGCAACCATATTGATATTCGGCCACGAGGCTCAGCTCTGTTTATAGCCGATCTTGAAAGTAATGTAACTGACGAGGGTGTTAGCCGGTGTAAAAGAGGGTGGGAGGGGGGGACAGACCTGGGTTTTATCACTCATTAGCCTTCATCTTCGTCACCGTTGTCCTCGCTCCTACCTTCTCACCATGTTTTCCACTGCTGCTGCCATTGCCACCACTGTTATTTCAGCAGCAGTTTCTGCTTCTGTAAATTGCCATTGCCGCCAACATTGATGCTGATGATAGGTGTTGTTGTTTTTGCATTTTGTTCATCGTGTAGTTAATAGACATAGTACTTACTTGTGGCCTTCCTCAAGTCCAGGGCATGTGTAACAGGGAGTGGGAGTGGCCGTGAAGGAGGGTGGGCGTGTGGACGTGGGCGTGAAGGTGATAGTAGGAGTGGGAGTGAAGGCAGGTGTGTGAAGGTGTGAGTACTGTAGGACCCTTGGAATGATGGACTGGCAACGTGTTCCAAAATGGACTCCACACACATCTCCTCAAGATCGTTGAGATCAGCCAAATCCTTGTTACGGCGGACTCTTGACGACAAAACATGCACATGGACAGTATATATGCGCATACATCTAAAACAGATAGAGTTGGAAGCCAAGATGGCAGACAGGCTGCTGGGTGGACATGGACGAATGGAGTAGTGCAAGGTGCGCAGGGTGCAGGGAGCTCGTGTGAGGTCGAAATTGGTGGCGTTATGAGCGGAGGTTGGTGAAAAGAAATTGGGGAAGTGGGTTGGCTACAATTTGGCGTTGCGCGCTTTCAGGACCCCAAAACCTCGCGATTCCGCTAGCGGGGAGGTGGGGTGCAGGGAGCTCGCAGTCGGTGGCTGAAATGAGAAGGTGTTGGAGAAGAAAGTTGGGGTGGGGGTTATGGTCACAGGTCGGTATCCCGGGCGATTCGGGTCGCAAACCATCTTGATTTCGCCAACTAGGAGGCCTGCGTGGTGCAGTGAAACCCTGGAAGAGAGAAAGCCATAAGAATGTGAGGTGGGGTTGGAGTTAAAAGGGGAAGCAGGGGGTCATTGGTCACAGGTGGGCAATGCGGGTGATTGGCAGACCCCAACCTGTCATTTCCTACATAAATGAGGTGCAGGGGGTCAAATCAAGCAGTGGGTGGTCAAATGGAGGTGGTTAAAAGTGGTGGACGATTAAAAAGAGTGAGAGGGCAGTTTGGTCATCGGTCAACAGGGCATGTGTGTGGCAGCCCAAAGCCTGTCGTTTTCGGCCTTTATGCATTATGAGGTGTGGGGTTACAGCCAAGTCTTCCGTGATTGAAAACGAGGGGGAAAAGCGGTGGGCGAAGGTTGCCACCAAGATCCACGGTGATACGCATCATACGATCCTATGCTCCGAATACGCGAATCGGATGTACTATACCTCTTCATCGACCACATCCCGATATCTTATGATCTTACGAACATCTGCGAACTCTTCTGACACCTCTCGACAACTTCGATCACTTCCGAACTAGTCGCAGCACCAAGATAAAGTCATCCCATATCGGACCGATCCTGCCTTTATCGGAGGTTCATTCCCCCTATCCCATCCACCTCCTACCTCACTTTCGATCATTTTGGACGTATTTTCATATTAGTTTCTCTTTCTTATTCAATTTACCTTTCATCTTCCTTTGTTCTTTGTTCTTCATCTTATGTTTCACCTTCTGATTCCTTTATCCCCTTTCCCTTTTAGTATCATTACTACTCCTTTCTATCATTTTTATACCGTTCCGATCCTCCGATCGAGGTAGTATATAAAGAGATGTAGTTTAGATACATAGATATAGACAGAACCCCCTCCTCCTTTACAGAGAGAAATCTACGACTTCCATCCCCTTCGATCTTAGTCTCCGAGCTATAAAGCTCTCCTTTAGTTTCAAACTCAAGTTATAGTCTTGAGTTTGTCTATCCTCGTCACCCGATATTGACATCTTCGTCGCGAAGTCGCACAGTTGATCGCAACTGTCGCACGTACGTTTGCATCGTTCGGAAACTTTATAGTAGTTTCCATCTCTCTCTATACCTTTCCACGTGTAGTAGACATCTTCGCCTCCTCGCATTCACCTAATAGGTAGTTTGTTTGGGGATCTCCCCCTTTACAGCCTCCTATAGCGTATCAACGGGTTCATTGACATCGAGCCGCCAAGGGACAGTGAGCTGGAATTCAATGAAGGGCTTGGATGACCATCCTCACCTCCTTCCGAGTTACTGGCATCCACATTTGTCAACTTGTTTCTTTTTTGATCAGTGTCTTTATGCCCAGGGTGTTGATATTACCAGGTGAAGTAATTGTGAAGGGCTTGGCAGAGTTACCGTTGACAAGCCTGGGTAGATTGGGTGCAGTCGTTGTCTGTGAACTTGAAGGGGTTTCGCCTTGTGCAAGATCACGTGGCATCAACTATGGACTCGATATCCAACGACTTTTCAAGCTTGTCTGTTGGCCATGTACATGCCCCCGCCGAACCTTCCACCACTCCTGCACTTAGAAAGGTATCGCAGGAGCGCGATGGCTTCACTGATAACGATCACAAGCTACTCGATGCGAAAATAGAGAAAGCATTTAGCGCATTCCGGAAATTCAATGAGGAACCTGATTTGCCTACAATTCTCTTCAACATCACTGCTGCGGATAACAGACTAATAACGTTCTCAATGGATGAAGCAGAGCAACTGCTTCATCGGGAACCCTCCATTGCGAGGATACTAAGGAACGCGTGGCAAGCAGGGTCGTTCAAGGAAGTACGACAAATAGGTGTGTTTGCTGTTGTTGTGTGAATGAATGTTTTCACCAAGGCTTGTGGAATTGACGTTTTTCAGACAGAGGCCTTGTTGTTCTGAGGCTAAACTAAATTTGTTAAAGTTATTGTCAAGGTTGAACACACCTTTATACAAGTATTGATAGAATAACAATGAACAGGGAGCAAGCTGAAATGAACAGGGAGCAAGCTGAAATGAACAGGGAGCAAGCTATAATGAACAGTGAGCAGGCTATAATGAAGAGTGAGCAAGCAAGCAGTGAACAGTGAGCAAGCAAGCAGTGATGAACAGTGAGCAAGCAAGTAGTGAGCAATGAGCAGTGAACAGTGAACAGATGAACAGTGAGGTCTCTCCTGATATAGGACTGAGACTTTAAGTGAGCAAGCACACAATAGACAGTGAGCAAGCAATCAAGGAGCAGTGAACAATGAGCAGTGAACAGTGAGGTCTCTCCTTAGATAGGACTGAGACTTTGAGTAAGCAAGCAAGCAATGGGCAAAGAGCAAGCAAGCAATGAGCAATGGGCAGTAAATGATAAGCAATCACTATAGATGAACTAGCAATGATGACAGACTAGCAATGATAATGGACTATACTAATGACTACTGACAGACTTGAATGAACTGGTAAGGAAGCTAAGCAACAAGAGTATCTTCTGAATATTGAATTATCTACTTAGTCCGAAGCTTCAAACGCACATTGGCTACTAGTTCAGGGATATACTTTAATATCTTTTCAATACTCTGTTGAATAGAAGTAACCTTAACCCTAAGACTACTGAATATGAATGCTGACTAAGACAAGCTAAGTGAATAGCTGACTAAGCAAAGCACAAAAAATGGACTGGCAGACTAAGAATGCACCTATTGAGTGATCAAAGATAGATCCACAGACTCAACAAGCAAGAATGATAACTGATATGCACTTATTGAGTGATCAGAGATAGATCCACAGACTCAACAAGCAAGAATGATGATAGACAAATATGAACTACCAAATATGGGTGCTGACTAAGACAAGCTAACCAAATAGCTGACTAAGCAAAGCAAACTGACAGACTGATATGCTATTGAGTGATCAAAGATAGACCCACAGACTCAATAAGCAAGAATGATAAACTGATAGTGAACTGTTATAAGGATACTAGCTACTATAACTGAGTACTACTAGCACTAACTTAATAACACTAACTATAAGACTGAAGGGTGAACACTAAGGGGAAGATATAAATTGGGGGGAGAGAAGTGTTACTGACTACTGGGCAATTTGGGGCTCTATATATACTGTTTGAGAACAATGGGGGACTGAGAACAATGGGGACTAGACAACAATGGGGGCTGAGTAAGGAGAAACAATGGAGGGAGTGCTCCAAGGCTGTGTTAACTCCATTAGGACAGATCAGCATCAGATCTGCTGCAATTTCAAATAACCCTGCTATGTTATCCCCATTTAGGATGTGGGTACAAAACAATTGATCCTTTATTCCAATTCCTTATCTTATCTTATCCCTCTCTATCTTATCTCTTCTCTCCTTATCTGTTTGGTCTGCTGAGTGGCAACAAGACTAACAACAATCAACAAAGTCCAACATGATTTGTCATCTTCCTTCCAACAATAATAGTGCATAACATATCCTTGTTATGCCTGTCCCTTGCACACAGATCATAGAAAAATAGGAAATAAATGTAAATGAGTGTGGATAGTGTCTATGAATGCCAGCACCAAGTGGTTAAGCCTGGGCCTAAGTAGGAACACTATAAAAAAATATCCAAAGCTACAGTAAGGGTATACTTTACTATGCCTATTCACTTGCATACGTGTTATAGAAAAATATGGAATAAATGTTAATGAATGTGGGGTGTGCTTATGTATACTAGGTATGAGTTGGTTATCTCTGTGCTCTACTAATGAAACCATGACATTACACCTAAAGTCATTTAGGGTCATGACACTGTACCATAACTTGCTAACGTTGAGCTCCTAGGCTCAACACTACACAGACCTTCTCTGGCCGGATGCTCCCAGTGTCTCTCGTAGGAGTCTGCCACCCACCGCAGACAGAGAGGTCACAAGTGAGCATTGACATACTTTTGAACATTCCTTGATGATAGGATCATTCTGGATCTAGAACAAGGTATTAGAACTGCTTTTTGGAGAAGTCGAGTTGCCTAACATATCTGTGTGATGCAGTGCTCGGCAGAGCGTGGGATAACCTCTATATCGGCGATCTTCACGTCCTGATGCTCAACAACATTTGTGCCTTGAATAAAGTGGAACTCTACAGAAATCAAATTTCCATCATACAGAGCTCCGGCTATGGCAAGTCACATATGGTGCATGAACAAGCAAAATTAGTTTTCACTATTCCATTCAACCTTCGACCCGCCCTTGATGATCGAGGTGAATTGTTCATTGACTCAATTTCATCTTGCGAAACTTAATCTTCCAATAGATCTCGCCTTTCCACCAGCTGATGTTACCATCCGCAACTGACTCACTCGCGTTCTTGACCTGAACGGGGTCACCAATATGTACCTTCAATTTTTCATATTCTTGTTTGAAGGTATTCAAAGTGAACTGGAGAAACATAAACCAACATTTGAGAATTCCTGTATGTTCGCGGCTTGGTGGTCGATGCAACTAGTTGAGATTTGTCAGGAACTTTATTCTCGTGTGGCCAACGACACTGGGAAAGACATTTTTATAAAGGTGCATGAAGAAGCATGTCATAGAAATGGGTCTCATGATCGGTGCAGACAGATATCCCCTGTCAATCTACTGGTAGAGATCAAAATATATATGAGGTTGAGCAAACCGCCCTGGAAAATTGAGCCCAGGATGAATTGGGAAGACTTTTGGAGCAGCTGCGAGCGTTGTATAGCGGAAAACCCCAATATGCAATTGAAATGGTCATATATTTCAACGAAGCTCATTCATTGATGCCACACAAGCCACAAAACAAAACCCAGAAGACGTTATATGATGTCTTATGCTCTGTCATAAATGTTTTTTTGAAGTTCCCTGTGTTTGCCATATTCCTCTCCACAAATAGTGATTTGGCTGAATTTGCCCTGCCTCAAAACCTTGCCAGGTCGGCTCACCTCCGCGATGGTTGAGCAACAATTCATGCTCCGATTACCGAGACTCCCTTTGACTGCCACCCTGAAATCCTGATCAGGCCGGAAGCAATGTCGTTCGCAGAGACTACCAGCGTAGAGTACTTAGCTCGATTTGGGTAGCCCTTGTGAGTGTAACTTTCCCTTCCTTCCCCAAGTTTTTCCTTCTGTCTGACTCCCATGTAGGTTTTGGACAATGATACAGGCCAGTGGATTGAAAAAAGATTCCGTTTGCCTTCAGGTTATGGAAGTCACGCAGGCAAAGCTTTTGGGCATGCATGATATCAAAATCCAGTTTCCTGCGGTGTCACCCAAGGTGAAACTGGCTGTTGTGGACTGCATTTTGATGCTAGATTTCAAAGTCCGGCAAGAAAATGTTGGAGTGGTAGCGAAGGTAGATTACATGATCGAGTTCCCACAGTTCGAGTTGTTTGTCAGTTCCCAGAGTCAGCAGAGCAGACAGCAATCCAACCAGATCTGACCTTCGATGACTCTCCTTTGATCTCAGACCTCCGACTGACCCAACGTGGTGATGAGAGTGGCATCCGACCTTAACATGCAATAAGTCCACTCGAAACCCAAAAGAGCACCAACAACGAGACCCAAAAAAATGAGTACAGAGAACAGGGAACTTATACAGAACAGGGAACATACACAGAGAACAGCGAACGACGAACAGTTACAGCACAAAACCCCAATTCAACCAACACGTCTTACTTACACCCTTACCTTGCCATGTGAGAACATCATAGAACACCCACCCCAACTAAATCCCGAGACGCCTGAGGTAGATACACAAGGCACCCAGCATCCCTAGCAGACTCATCAACAACAGCCTCGACCTCCGAATCATCCGTCACCACTTCTTCCAACGACTTCAAAACCCCCTGACCACAGCCTCCCCAATACACCACCCACATCACCAGCTCCGCAACAACACAACCTACCACATCAACAAAAAATGGGCGAATCAGGGTCCCTACGCTGGGACGGAGGCCCAGACGAGAAAATGGCCCCTGGACAATTCATGTGAGAGATCAAAATTAAGATCGAGGACAAAGAATACACTACCCACAAGAAGAAGATAGAATGCTTCCAGAACAACCTTGACTACACAGGAATAGCAGATCAATGGTTTGATAAGTTAACAAACGACGTAAAAATGGACTGGGACAAGCTCGTTGAGGCATTCGAGAAGGAATGGCCAAAAAATGCAGTTCCAAAACCGACAAAGACAGAATGGATCCGCACCCTCAAGGAGTGGGCCATAACCACAGGAATATGGATTGCCATATTTGAGTATTGTTGACCATTTGCGTCTGTCGATGGATGCGATGGAATCCAACCAGAAATAGGATCGTACACCTTGCCATAACACGATAAACAGGATAATTGTATGTATTTGCCAAGTATCACTGGTCGCTTTTGTTTATTTGTATTTGTGGACTTCATGGCTGCGTTCATGGACCCAGAAAACCCCCGCCTTCAATTTGCCAAGATAACAAGGCTCTCATTGCATATTTGCGCATGTTGTGGTTCTGTATATATTTTCTGTGCTAATATATAAAAATGCTTACTTGGAATGGCTAGATGGCCAGCCATATTTAAAAGCTGATGGTACATATAGGAGCTGACTGTTTATCGAGGGAGTGTTGCTTAGCATCGGCCTTCTCAGTCAAGACATGGCTCAATCTCATTTTTGGGATGAGGAGGGGGATGAAGAAGGAGTCGAGCCAAACCTTGAAGACTACATCATCAAGACGAAGCTCGACTTCACAAAGGTTAAGCCTAGGCTGGATGCTGTGTGTGAAAAGTTGAGGAAAGGATTGAGTTCATTGAAAAGGGGGGCTCCTCAGGACAGTGATGGCAAAGAGAGGAATCCGAAGAAGCAGAAGCTGATGGGGGGTGAGAAGTTGATAAAAGATTTGGATGATCAGGGTACCAGAAAAAGCCCTAGAAAAGCACGTAGGTAACAGTTCAACAAGTGTACTATTGAGAGATGTGAACATGAACTTTATTTATATCTGCCAATGAAAATGCCAATAACCACTCCGATGACAAGTCCGATGACAATGCCGATGACAGATCCAATGATCAACCCTATGATAATGCCCATGACATAACACCAATGACCACGCCGATGACAAGTCCGATGACAACACCGATAATAACACCGATGACAACACCGATGACAACACCGATGACAACACCGATGACAACACCAATAACAACCAGACTCTGGTAAAAATGATAACACAGAACATATCACACAAACATTCCTCATTCAGGCTTAACTTCATCCAATTACTTCACTCATTTAGAGAGCACATGAGAAATCCAAACCCAATCCATTCCGTGAATCCAGCCGCATACATATGAATACATGAAATTGTCCTAGCCAAACTAGCCGCCTATGTGAGGAAAGATTTATCTGGGGACCTCAAATATGGAGATCGGATGACCTCGGAAATCGACATGCTTGGGGTCACCGTCGATCGCTGTCTGTCGGAGGCCAGAGGTTCAGACATTGCACGGAGTCTCACTGGAAGTGGCAACCATTCTCTGCTACTCCGGAGCTCCCTTTGGTCTGTCAATGTGGATGGACCAGCCATCTGGACATTCTCTGTCTCACTCTGGGATCTCAATGGCATTGCCTCCTCCGATGGTTCCTTCTTTTTCAAAGGCAATTCAAATACCTTTGTCTCCTCCTTTGCCATCCTCCCCCTGAACCCTTCCATCATCAATTTGAGGGCCTGAACCTCAGCCTCCAGAGCTTGTATCCCACTCGATTTGACAGCCCGGACCTTGGCCTCCAGACGTTCTATCCTTGATAGCAGCTCTTGATTGGAGCTGTTTGAGCTACTGGATTTGCGTACCCTCCCAAGGGCATCCATTTGGGTTGGGTGGAAGACGACAGGGTAAAGAGTCACTAAATTTCAGTAATATCTCAGCAAATTTTCGTTCAAGAACTGACTCAAACTCACAGCCCTCAGGAATGGATGATTTTCTCAAATCATCATCCACATTGATCACCTCCTTCGCCTTCCCCTTGCCTTTCGACTTGCCTTGCCTTTGGGTGATCGGGGGAGGCAAAGGTGACACTCTGCGACGGCGATAGGGTCAGCATCGAAGGCGTTTGAATGCGAACCGTCGATTTTCGAGGCCGGAGGGTCATTCCGGAACCAGATGCAACTGATGGCTTTGGAGGTGCAGGGGGAATGAGGATAACCTTCGTGACCTTCTTCTTGATGATGCTTGGCCCCGGTGTCGGTGTCGGTGTCGGTGGTGGCGGCGTCGGCATCGATTCCCTCCTAGGTTTGTTGGCTTTGAACGTCTTTTGGGCGGGTTCAGCTGGTGTCCTCTTTTTCCCATCCCACACACATTTCGTCTTCATTGAGTGCATGCCGTCCTAGCACCTTTCTGGCAAACCAACATAGGCCATCGGTCAAAGCAACGCTGGCAACACTAAAGGTGCCAGAATAAAGTAAAAATTCTTTGAAACGGCAGGCTAACTTACCTGTTCCCTCGTAAGCCCAATTGTCCCGTCCGTTTGCTTTCGCCTCTTGATCGGTGTTTTTTCTTTGGCCAGGTCTTCTCGTCGTCTCTTCAGCCTCCTGGATCCTGATCGGCGGTTGGGAATGTCGTCCAGCTGCATGACGTCATCCTCACGCAGCATCTTCTTCCAACTCTCCTCATCGGACTCCTCCTTGACTATGTCAGTCATCTTGAGGTCTATGACCTCCACCTCCTTCTCCGTCCCCTTACCCTTTCCTGTCAAGTTCTTGTTCAAGTCTTTCTCCTCATTCTCCTCTGTTGTCTTCTCCTTCTGTTTCCCCTTGTCCTGGCCCCTCGGCTTCTTCCCTTGCCCCATTGCCTCCTCCTCCTCCTCCTCAAGTTCATCTTTATCATCATCATCATCATCATCCCCTTCCAGATCGTCCTCTTTGTCCTCTTTGTCTTCTTCTGATTCCAATTCATCAACCTCCTCCTCGTCCTCCGACTCCGATGCATCCTCCTTGTCATCCTCCTGCTCCTTCCCCTTCCCTTTCGCATTCACATTCCCCTTCCTCCTCCCCTTCCCTGTCCTCCCCTTCCCTTTCCCCTTCCCATCCTTGTTGGTCCTCCCATGCTTCTTTTCAGAAGGGGGTTGCCGACTCGTCATCATCGGGAAAGGTTTTAGGCATTTGACTGGGTTAGTTTGGACATAGGTAGTCAATAAAGCCCTGTAGGCATGTCAGTATTTGAATAGATTAACTCACCATATTCATTTGTCCACCAAGCAGGACCGGTTCTTGGTCCATCATACTCCGGAGTCTTCCTACCGGCAACATACCCCGGCTCATTGGTGATGTTGGGGTCTTCTTTGCTGATTTTTCGAATTCATGGCAACTTACGGCGCTCGGGGTCGTAGTTGGCCTTGTATTCTATGACCACACTGAGGATGAGCCTCGGAATATGGATCTTGATACCTTCGGACTCTGCAGCCTTGCACACGTCTGAAACCTTGATCCGTATTGCAAGGGTTTGCATTTAGAGTCCAGAAGTAACTTGTGATAGAAAACCTACCATTTCCTGCATGAGCTGGTACATGATGTGGTTCCGGAGATCACTGGCGAATTCAGCCTTCACGACTGTGAAGGCATCCATGAGACGTGCATTGATCTCATAGATGATGGCTTGATAATCGATTTTTTCGGTGGCCATTGTAGATTCTGCGTGCATGGTGGATCTGTTGGTTAAAGTTTTCAGAATATCGGTGAATTCACCGCAAAAAACTCTCCGACGTGTTTTTTTTTTTTGGCCAAACTTGAACAAACAACGTTGAATATCGGCCATCGGCATTTGTTGCAGTCAATACACCTTAATGGCTCGATCTAAAGGTGAGATCTACTACTGCTGCTCATTATCAAGCACCTTTGTTGACAAATATCTGGTAAAATGTAGTAACTAGCAGGAGTATGTAGCACCCTATCAACTTTGCTGGTGTCACTCTCAACTCTGGTGTTTAGAGCCGATTGTTTTAATGACATTGAAGGACTTCCCTGTGGTACCCTGTAAGTTATTTTTTATAACTTGCGCTTAACTAAAACATCAATCAGTGGGACTTTTCACATTTGGCCTTGCCCCTGCTGATGAGGTCAAGTCCAAATCACCAGCTCATGATTTGGTCAAAAACGATCCTGAAGTACCAGGAGTAGCAGGCCCCTCGGCCCCCTCCAATGTCAGAAAGGGTGGATCGGCATTCAATCCTGAAGTACCCGGAGTACCAGGCCCCTCCAATGCTGGAAATGGCGGACCGGCATTTGTTTGGCCCAGTAGTAGGTTCAATGGTGCACGACTACATGAGATTTTATCACACTTATATGCAGGAACTGCGTTTGGCGGTTTCGATATGCTGAAACCACCCGGTCTTCAAAAACCCTCAGTTCAGGTGCAGGATGATGACAAAATGGTTATCGATTTGGATGCCCCTACCAATGCAGACAGAATGGTTATCAATTTGGACACCCCCACTGACACCGACAACGACGTCAACCCCCACACCGATGCCGGTAAACAATGTAACGTGGAGGCTGTTACCGTTTCCGAGGCATCCTCTTCCTCGTTCTGCACATCATATCCCAAAATGCCGAGGCCCTCAAACAAATGCAAGTCCGATGAAAAAGTTTTGCAAATATATGCTGATATCAAATCATTCAAAAGCAGGTTCCTTCCTGGTTGCATGAACAGAGAAAGACACAAAAACGGAAATGTCTAGATGCTTCAATTTACAAAGGATGTGCAAGCCGGAAAAAGCAGAAGGTCAGGTATGGAGCGGTAGTCAACCAATACCCAGCCAAACATCGGCTGTGGATTGAACACGAAGAAGCAAATATTAAACAGGAATTCAGGACATGTATAGGGGATACAACAAGGCTCAAGATGCTTCTTGATAAAAGCCTAGATACCATCTTCAGTCTGGATGTAGCCCTTGATCAATTAAAAAAATAATGTTTGCAATATACACTAAGACAATTGACCACAACAATGACAACAGCAATGATAATGCATATAATAACACCAATGAGAACAGCCGATGACAACACCGATGATAACACCGATGAGAACTCCGATGATAACACCGATGATAACACCGATGATAATGCCGATGACCACACCAATGACAACACCGATGAGCATGCCGATGATAAGACCAATACCTACTCGAATGACAACACCAATGACCACACCGGTGCCGATCCCTACACCTAAGATGAGTAAACAGCCATCCCAGCCAATGTCGGCCCAACGGTCTGAGACAGGTGACAACCATCCCAGCCAATGCCGGCCCAACGGTCTGAGACGGGTGACAATAATCCCAGCCAATGCCAGCCCAACGGTCTGAGACGGGTGACACCCATCCCAGCCAATGTTGGCCCAACGGTCTCAGACCATCCACTATACTCTAGCACTTGACTCGGCCCACCGGTCTCACATGGTACATATGTCACTTCTCAGTTGCCCCGTCAAGTACCTAACAATAATATTTTCTTGGCCCATCTCGGCTGGCCTGACTCAAACCCAACATTGTCACCCTTAGTTGCCCGGTCACAGTCGGGTTAAGTCATGGCATGGTCTGGAGCAGGAACCCGAAGAAAGTGAAGAGCTAGGGACCCATCTGCGCCCAGTAACGCGCTCACAAACCAATGCTCAGAAAGGGAAGAAGACACAAACTGGACCTCCTGCTGGGTACCAGACCTACTTCAGTAAGAGCAAGAAACGTCGTGCACCAGCTTTGACATGGAACAGCCGCAAAAAAAGGATGCTCATGGATAGTAGTGGGATGATTTTGTCAGAACTGCCTGGTGAAGTGAGTATGAACTTATGACCAGTATTTCAATGCTAATGATGGAAATTAGACATTCAACGGAAATCCAGTCAAAAACCTCGAACTTCCTGAAGTCAGTTAATCTCATAATGCCCCAGACGTCAACTGACCAGAGGAACAGATGTCTGAGGATAATGTTCCTCTAAGGGTTTTTGGAGCCAACCAAAATGTAGAAGCATCTCATTTCACATTTCAAAGTAATTTGGGCTCGGTTAGTCCTATTTCTAGTTGTTGGTTTGATTTATTTGAATGGCCAACATAGGATGAATGTGAATATTGGTGTTTGAGAACCATCCAAGAGGAAGTGGAGTCCTTATATGAAGATGGACGACCTCTTCATCATCTACCATCCGCCAGCAACCCAGAATTCGATGCAGATGGTTCGAGTATTTTTGTAGTGCCATATGATCAGTACCTCCAAATGGATACCTCGACGATCCAGGATATCTTTGAACAAAGACATATCCTGGTCCATGGAGTCCCGTGGCAGGAACATCTCCAGTTTGACCTGGAAGGTCTCTCAAGACTTGGGAGTCTCAAACATGAGCGTAACGTACAGGGTTTGTCTTGTTCTTTTAGTAAACCCTGCTTTTACTCACCAAATAACCAAGTTGGTTCTTTTCGCACCCGGAAAAGCCATGGAAAGATGCTTCATGTTGGAACTCTACAAGATTTGTATAATGCGTCTCTGTTACAAGAACGAAGACACATTTGGAACATGCTGGACTTGCCCATGGGTCACCTCATAGTTCATCCACCACCCATGTACCGGTATGATGCAAAATTATCTAACCTGAATTTTCATTTGACAAAGGTGCTCTCCTCCAGTTCCCTGGCATCCCACAAGCACGCCATGTCAGAAACCCGGGGAAAACCAGGTTATATTCCAGGCAAATCATTGGCGGACGAACTCTCTTGGGGGACAGTGGCATTGCAGGGCGCAACTTCTTGGCCACATGCTGATGATGATGGTTTTGCCATGGTTGTGAGGGTAATGACAGGCAGCAAATATTGGGTTGTGATGCGCCGCAACAGAGAGATGCCTCCATGGGATAGCAATGGGGACATGACAACTCGTCATGCCTTTGGCAAGGGTTGGGATCCCCTCAGTCCACCCAAAGGCATCTACGAGCAAGAGGGGGTGCTGTTGACACCAGATGATGTCTTGTGAGCATTATTCATTCTGCCCCTGATTTATTTTAAACATGATCCAGTTTCCAAAGGCCCAACACAGTTCATTATGTAGTTACCTTGCAGGACTCCATTGTATATGGAAATCACTTCTATGCCACATCGTCGATCAAGAACACCTGTTTTGGAATCATCCACACCTTCATTATGTCCTACTCCATTACAAATACTCAACATAATACCACCCGGACCATTCTGAGAAGAATAATGGGTATGTGGCATGAACATTTTTGTGTCAATAAGGCTTCATCTGTTGGTATGTCATTGCTCTTCATATTCTAACCCCTCTACCTACATCATGATCCTCGACAGGTATAGATCGCGAACATCATATTCCTGATGTGTCAACCCCTGCTGGCCTCTTAGATGTGGTGATTGTGGGCAATCTTCTGGAGATGGCGGAGGTGATCAATCAAAACCATTACAGTGGTGAGATCAATGACTTGGAAGAGGAAGAAGAGACCTTTGCCCGATTGAGATACCGCCGATTCTGCACCTGGTTTGTGGGGGAATTTGTGACTATTTTGGGTGGAATATGGGTACATCCTTCCTATATCTTCAAATGTGCTCTGCTCCAGTTTTGCATCTGCCTCATATTTTACAAACGCAAGACGGAGGCAAAATCGGAGGATGTACCCTTGACAACTGGTTGTACCGCCGTCAAACTAGAAAGGTTGATCCTGGCACATTTCAAGACTCAGTGGCCCAAATTGATGCCCTTGATGGAATCCCTGTTGGCAGATGAAGCTTCAATAACAAGCGACACATTGAGTTTCGGTTGGACTGGTCCAATGTTCAGGATTGCACATAGGAATTCTGAAATGGCAAAGGAATTAGGTGCTTCATCCATGGAAAAGAGGGATTTTGCGAGGGAGCCGATTTACAGCCCTGGGGGAGATATGGATGTTGTCATGGAGTCCTGAAACAAGTAGGTGTTCTGCTCTCAACGATTTAGAATATTGGGTCATGTTTGATCAGTCATTCACCAGTGATGTCAATTTCTCAATATTTGTCATTAGATTTTCTGCTAGAGTTTTCCATCTACCAATGTTGTCCTTCCTGTTATCGTTATCATCAGTCTATTATTCTCTGCAAATTTTGTATTTTTGACTTGTGATCTAAACCACATTACTGTATTTTTAGTATTTGTCCAAATGTAGAATCTGTCTTGTCCTCACATGATGTGACATGTCACAACAGACGAATCGGCTGTGATGGGTCACATTGTTCATGTGACCTGGATCCTGAATATTACCATTCCTGGGTATCCCTGCATCACATGATCTTGTTTGGGTGGTTGAAATTTTTTATCCCCCTTATTTTATCCCCCTTATACCTCAACCATGACCTGGGTCATTCCCGAATATCTGGAAATCCTTCAAAATCATCAGCAGGACTTCCAAAGTGCCCCTGACAAAGTCGAGGAAGGAGGTTGTTAAAAGAATTTGTGCAGCGATATGGAAGAAGAGCAAGGAAGTCATGAAAGAAGGCCAAATTGAGAGGTTGGGCGACATAATTGAACATCCTTACATATGAGGCTAATTTACTGGCTGACCTCAAATTCCCTGTAGAAAATCGTAATTTGGTTGAAGAATCACAAGGATATTGCAAATGCCCCAGGCGAAGCTGGGAAAAAGAGAATGAGAGCAAAATTCGTTAGGACCTGGGACTTACGTGCTGTAGTTGTGGAAAAGATGAAGGCAGAAATCAACGACAGAATAAAGGAGCTCTCAGGAGCAAACCCTGGAAGTAAAGTGTTCATTTCTGAATATAAAGCCGCTTGCACCCATGTCATGGAGCAGCTTTCCACAGAAAAAAAGGCAGAGTTCGAGGGCCTGGCTGCTGAATGGAACAATGGCAAACTAGCCAATGAAGTGAGGAGCAGGTGGGTGGCAAGTCATTCCCAAAGCAGTGTTTCTCTGAATCCTACTTGGTAGCAATGCCGACAATTCCATAAGCAGGGTTGTTCGCAAGTTCATTGAGGAATTGGAGGTTCAGATGGGGGCCAAGGTGCTCGTCTTAGTGGGTTGGAAGGATAGGAAAGGTGACGCCCAAACAACCAAGTATGGTGTTGGAAACTACATATTATGTTAACTCACCAAAAGTTGTGGGTAGATTTGAATCCCAGACAATTCATGGTGATTTATTTTCAAGAACCAAGACGTTCCAGCATGAGGTCATGAAACCCTGGAATGACTGGGTTTTCGACCAATATGGTATGTTCGGGGTACCATCAAAATTGACATGTCTTAACATAAACCAAATGATCATAGTGATGGAGATGAAAGTGACGTCAACAAGGGGTTAGGTCCAAGCCTGCCAAGGAAGGACAACAATAAGAGTGTCCCATTGGTCCTATCAGTAGATGAGTTTGGATCACCGGTCCTGCCTGACACAAAAGGTATGTCTCTACCCATGAAGAAGGAAGTCTTCAGGTCATTTGTGACAATGTCCTATCGTAAGTTGAATGCCTGACCTTAATGAAACAGGACTGACAGTATTTTTCAGGCCAATATACCAACAACCAGAGTGCAATAGTCCCATGGCTAAAGATAAGAGAGTCTCTGGCAGAATTCATAGATGAGGAGTATGTCCCTAATGGACAATTAATCATGGAGCCGACAAAGATGAAGAAGGACCAGCTCAAGCTGGTCTTTGACCACTGGGAGAACCGGCAATCGTCAGGGTTAGTGGCCCTCAAATTCAAGTCAGCCAGGGATTCAGACAAGGAGAAGCCCACGAAGAAGAAACAGGCAAAGGCCAAGAGATATGTGGAGGATTCTGATGATGACAGTTCAAGGGAGGAGGTTGGAGCTTTGAAATCAATTGAATTTGAAAGTGTTGAACATGGGGAGAAAGCCAAATTGACCCGTCAATCGTGAGTGATGTGTTTTCCGGCATGTCCAAGGTTCTATTCATGTAATTATTTCTGTGTATAGTCCAGCCACAGTCAGCCAGGACAAGGAGGCAAGGTTCAAGTTTTTACAAACTTTATGTCAGAGCGAGGAATACCTCCATTTGGTTCAGTATTGTTACCAGCAATATGTGAGTAAAACATACCAGGAATGTCAGTTGATATGACTAACATACTGCAGGAATGGCGGTCTCATAGTTCTGACCATCCTTGGATGTCATGGAGATACCCAGGCCAATTTTTGCCACCTGATTTCCATGATGGCCATGCCCTAGAACAGATCATGGAATGGATGGAGAAATTGCAATATCCGGATGATATTGCCATTGTCCTGTTGGTCATTGGACTAGCATTGCGAGAATTTGAAGCTGCTCACTTCACAGAAGGTGACTTTGATGGCAACAGTGGGATTCCTGAATATGTATGGGGATCTCCCTACACAATAGAGGATGCTCAGAAGTTGTTGACAAGGGCAGACATGTTGCGCAAGTTCTTGGAAGAGAAAGAGGAAGAGCATGGTAACAGGAATGGGTCTCCACCACCAGGGGGGAAGAAAGATAAGGGCAAGAAAAGGCAGCATGAGGGAGACATTGGGGGGACAGCTCAGAAAAAGCCTAAACAAAAAAACACCACCACCGGAAAATTGAGGTCCAGCGAGAGATTGAAGAAGTGAGGGCTATCACAGGTGATTGGTTAAGTTCAAGGTTTTTGTTCATCTCTGCTATTTGGTCAATGTTTCGGGGACCCCTGTCATGTCTTTATTTATCTTATTGCACTGAAAAATTTTTACGTCTAAATATATGATCTCTCAAGTTTGTATACAGATACAGGCTAGATGAATGTGAGGATTGAATTGTTAGATTGGGTTTGGTGAAGATTTTCAGGAATATTGGTGTTATAAAGAAAGAAAGCATAATTGTTCATTGATGAAAAAGGCCAGATGCAATACTGTTGGAGCATAAATATCCAGCCCTTCCAATGCCAGAAGGAACCAAATATCCCATGTTGGCCCATACAATGTTAGTGGTAAATAAATATCCTACCCGATCTGGGCCCATCCAATGCTAATGAGAAATAAATATCTGACCCATGTCGGCCCATACAGTGCTACTGGGAAATAAATATCCTACCCCATGTCGGCCCATCCAATGCCAGTGGGAAATAAACATCCCAGCCCATGTCGGCCCATCCAATGCCAGTGGTAAATAAACATCCCACCCCATGTCGGCCCATCCAATGCTACTGGTAAATAAATATCCCACCCCATCTGGGCCCATCCAATGCCAGTGGGAAATAAACATCCTGCCCCAGCTCGGGTCATCCAATGCTGGTGGCTAGTGGGTCATAAATCATTTCCCACTTTATGGGCCCATTCAATATGAAGGGACAAAAATATCTTGGCTCATCTGGGCCCATCCAATCCAATAGGCCTGGATATTATCTTGGCCCATCTCGGCCCACCCACTGGGATTGGAACTTTATTCCGTTGGCTCCCCCACTGTCACTGGGCAAGATCCACTGAAAGGGCTCAAGAAGGTGGTGGAAGCATGTCTTGGTTTGGAGATTGGTCCTTTCTTGTCATATACAGTGTGATATCTGTTTGCACACTGGGTGCATTTAATATTCATTATGCGCTCTGCAGTGTGTTAACTGATAGAATGTGATTTCAGATTTGGAGTTGTATCATGAATGGGTTGAAGCAGTACTGGATGTCAAATTTGGGTACCGTAACACTCTCCTCTGACTGTCCAAAATTATGATATCACTGACTTGCAACACCACACAGTTTGGTCATGCATGGACTTGGATCAGCCACAGATTTCATTCTCTCATTTGACTACTCTTCACTGTATGAGTGTTTCTTTGCTGGAGAAATAATCACATCATGACACCACCATGACCACTGCCCACTGAAGTGATGGCACTGGCGCCAGTGCTGCACTGCCACCACCCTTTTTCTTGCACAATTTGAGTTCTTCATTTGAGCAAGTCCACAATTGTGTGGTTTTTCCAGAACCAATGATATCACTGATGCATCTCATGTCAGAAAATGGGAAAAAAATAATAAACGGTAGGACCATACAATGTCTCATGAGCAAGTAAACCTTGGTGCAAGCTCAGGCAAGTGAGGCTGGAGTGGCTTTGGAGAGTCGGCCAAAGGCAACCGGTGTCCTTGTAGCAACAATCCTCATCCTCCTTGGCACTAACATCCAGGTTAGCTAGTGATTGCTATGGGGTTTGACAAGCCAATATTTGTGTAAGGCAAATCTGCACAAAAATGTGCATGAAGAAAGGCCAGAATGATGTTGTCATTGGGATAGATAGTTGCAGAGCCTGAAGACAAAATGAGGACAACCAGGTCTCCAGAACTGATGGTAGCCCAGTTTTCCCGATACCGCATGGCCACAGGGAAGGTTCTTCCAAAATATAACCACAGAAACTCTTTAGGAATCATGCCATCCAAAGAGCACAAGCATTGGTGCACACAGAGGTTGTGTGGTGGGATGCCATACTGGTGGTAGTAACACAAGTGCCTCCTTGTGCACATTTGTGTCATCTCATCAGCACGGGTGGGCGGTTGGATGTAGTGGGCACACACCTGGGGGTGGTGTCAGGCAAAATTCCTGACTTTCTCAATCCAAGACTATAACCATCGTTGTCCTGAGGAACGGCTTTTGACATGAAAAGTCGACACCAATATCCTCCCTCACCTACCTGTAAGCCCAAGAACAGAATGGTGTGAATCTATCAAGTGTCACAGAGTTGATTGTCCTTTGGGTCAGTTGCAGGGACTGGAGATAAAGCAGTTATTTCCACCTATAAAGACAGAAGGAGTGGGATACATATGCAGAGGAGAGATTTTATGTTAAGATTAGTGCTTCTTGAGGTGGGCTTACAGTTGAGGGACTTGCAGAAGCTTCGTTGGGTCCCACAAGGCTGTCTAGGACATCCCCATCAACCTCTGCAGTGTCCCACAGGCATGTCTGGGATATCCCACAGACTGGAAGAGATGTCCCTGTCAGCTGACGACAAGGACAATGACAGGGACAACAAAGATGGGGATGACAAGGACGACGACAGGACGGGGACGATGGGGATGACAACGACAGGATGAGGACAACGAGGACGGCGATGACAGGGACGACAATGACAGACAAGGGCGAGGACACGGAGGGGTGTGGACATGAGGGAATACAGGTATGTAATGGTTTTGATCCCCTTCCTCTTCCCTTTCACCTCACCTCTTCCCTCTCCTCCTTCCCTCTCCTCCCTCCTTCTGCCCCTTCTTCCCCTTCCTATCTCCTGCCCCATCTCCCCCTGCCCCATCTCCCCCTTGCCATCTCCTGCCCCCTCTCCCCTTTTCTATCTCCTGCCCATCCACCCTCTGCAATCCCCACCTCCCCATCCACCTCCTGCCCCTTCTCCCCCTGCCCACCCCCTGCCATTCCCCCCCTCCTCCTCTCCCCTCCTCTCCTCTCCTCTCCTCTCCTCCACCTCCACCTCCCTTTCCTCTCCCCTGATTTAATGTAGAATACCATGTATGTATTAATGTAGAATGCCCAGTATTTTACACTGAGGCAATGATTGCAATCGGAATGCTTGGAGTCTGAGGATTCTGATCGGATTCCAATGGGAATCATCGGAATCCAATCGGAATCAACATTTTTTCGGATTTGCACAGTGTTTGCTTTTCTGAAAAGTGTCGGCTTTTTGTCAGTTTTTTGTGTTTTTCTCAATCAGTTTTGTATATAAAGTAAATCTAATTGTATATTTAGCATTGGGTACATGATGGGCATCAAAACAACTTTAGGTAATATTTTCCCATGGTCCATATTTGGGAATTATTCTGATTGGAGTCTGAGTGGAGTTTGAGTAAAGTTTTAAGATTTCATTACAATAATGTTCTTTACTTCCACCTTTCTTATTCACATAAACATTTCAAGCAAATATCACGTTTAGTTACCACTATGTTTTCAATAGTTCACATCAATCTCTTTGTCACTTTCATCTTCATCTTCAATTCCACCATCAGTTTCACCATTCATCTCTGTTTCCACCCTCTCCTCATCTTCATGCACACATTCACCATTCATCTCCATCTCCACCTTCATCTTCATCTTCATCTGCACCTTTCCCTTCACCTTCACTTTCAACTTTACCATTTATCTTCATCCTTACTTTCACCTTCACCTTCACCTCCATCTTCACCTTCCTCTGCACTAAGCAAATACTCACTCATAGTTACCAACCATTTGTTCAGGAGTCCATATTAATCCCATAGTCATTTTCAGCTTCAGCTTCATTTCCATCTTCATTTCCATCTTCATCTCCATTTCCTATGTTAGCAATGATTACACAAACCAACACTTGCACTAAGACAGGAGTCCAGAGTCTGAGTACATTCACCAATATGTTCACCAACACACTTTCAAACACCTTCCTTCCACTAATATCCAACAGCAATATCCAACAGCAACAGCAACAACAGCAACAACAGCAACAGCAGCAGCAGCAGCAGCAGCAGCAGCAACAGCAGCAACAACAACAACCACAACAACCACAACAACAACAACAACCACAACAACCACAACAACAACAACAACAACAACAACAACAACAACAACAACAACAACAGCAACTTGGCTCATCAATGTCTTTGGCATCATTGGTGTCTGTACCCATCTCAACCACACTTTCGCCACCTTTTATTTCTATGTTAGCAATGGACATGACTGACACTTTCACTGGAACAGGAGTCACTTGTCAGAGTCTGAGGGCATTCACCAATATGTTCATCAACACATTTTCAAACACCTTCCTCCCAATAATACCCAATAGCAACTACACCTAGTATCACTTCAAAACATTTATAGTGGTGCACTGCTTCAATATATTTAGAATAGTTTTATATTGGAACAAACAAGATCTTCACATACACAACAACAATTGGAAAATATTCACTCCTAAGTTGCCAACTACTTGTTCATTGATCAATATCAATTCCATAGTCATCTTCATCTCATCTGCATCTCCACCTCCACCTTCACCATTCACCATTCACCTCCATCTCCACCTTCATTTTTATTTTCACCTCCACCTCCACCTCCACCATCACCATCACCTTTAACTCCACCTTCAACTCTGTCTCCACTTCCATCTCATCTCCCACCCCATCATCCATGATTGATTCCATTTTATTATGTTAATGCTTTACTTCAACTTATATCAGAAAACAAGATGGGTAGGAATCTGCATGGGTAACCCCCCAGGTATTCCCCACATACCTGTATCCAATTGAAAAGATACCTGTGCCTGCAATTGCAGGTCAGATGAGGCAGCAGGTTCATTTTTTTTAACAGGTTGGCCAATGGTGGTGTTGGCATTGCACCTGGCTGCTAGCATAGTAACATTGTACTAAAAGTTTAGTTAATAGAACTACAAAAAATTAAACACAAAAAAAGATCTGTCACTTTGTTTGGCTTCCTGCAAATCTAACACTGCCTGTAAGCTCTGATTCAAACATGTAATAACTACTTTAATTTTGTAACTTCATTTCTGGTGACCCTGGCAACTGGCAAGCTTCAGGCTGCTCACCCTCAAAATCCAACAACATGCCTTCCATTTATCACCTTTGCACCTTATCTTTTTTTGTTGTGTTCCCGAACTGCATTCAAGAATAATAATAATAGAACTGGAGCAGAGAGTTGGTCAGAGTTAGTGGGACAAGGTTAGAAATGCATATATGTAACAAATTCAGTTTAATCTCAATGTAATGATTTGTTAATACTGATAATATTACATAAACATCTGGGGCTTATGCTCTTCAGACACAAATATCTAAATCCAACTAAATCTTCACTACAGTCAAAACTGTCTTGATCTTCAAAATATGAAAACAAATAACATAAAGGCACTACCAACATGTAATAGCTACATTACTGTAATACAGAGGGAAAGGGGGGGAGGGAAATGGAGTGGAAATGGAAGGGAAGAGTAGTGGAGTCAACAAGGAGGGTGGAAGAGGGAGGGGGAAGGGGATAGGGAGAGAGAGCAAGGGAAGGAGGGGGAGAAAGAAAGGGGGGAGGAGGGGGAAATGGGGAGAAAGAGGGGAAAATGGGGAGAAAGAGGGAAAAAGAGAGGGGGGTTGGATGGGGAAGAAAGGGATTGGAGGGGGTGGGAAGGAGCAAGGGGAAGGAGTAAAGGGAAGGAGTAAGGGGAAGGAGGAGGAGAGAGGGGAAACAAAGGGGAAGGGGGAGGGAGGGGGAAATGGGGGGAAAGAGAGGATGGAAGGGGGGAAGGGTTGGAGGGAAAAGAGAGGGGGAGGGGAGGGGCAAAGAGAGGGGGAAGGGGAAGGGGAATGGAAGGGGAAGGGGGAATGGCAGGGGAGGGGGAAGGGGAATGGCAGGGGAGGGGAGGGGAATGGATGGGGAGGGGAGGGGAGGGGAATGGAAGGGGAGGGGAGGGGAAGGGGAAGGGGAAGGGGAGGGGAGGGGAATGGAAGGGGAGGGGGAAGGGGAGGGGAATGGAAGGGGGAAGGGGAAGGGGAAGGGGAAGGGGAAGGGGAAGGGGAAGGGGAAGGGGAAGGGGAAGGGGAAGGGGAAGGGGAAGGGGAAGGGGAAGGGGAAGGGGAGGGGGAGGGGGAAGGGGAAGGGAAGGGGAAGAGAATGGAAGAGGGAGGGAGAGAGAGAGTTGACACTCACTGTGGCTGCTGCTGTTGCTGCTGCTGCCAGCATTGTGGTTGCTGTGGTTGTTGCCGGGGTTGTTGATACACTATAGGTAGCTATGAGAGGGGAGATCCCTAAACAAACTACCCAATAGGTGATTTGCGAGAAGGCGAAAATAACTATTACACGTAGAAAGGTTTGGGAAGGTATGGAAACTACTATTAAGTTTCCGAACAATAAGAACATACGTGCAACAGTTGTGATCAACTGTGCGACTTTGCGAACATGGTCACGACAATAATATTGATATAGGATGATGAAGACTGATAGACTCAAGACTATAACTTGAGTTTGAGCTAAAGAGAGCTTTATAGCTCTTAGACACTTCAGTCACCTCCTGCCACACTGCATCCAGCTTCAATAACCCTCCCTCTCAATTACAGTCTAAGAGCAGTTCAGTCACCTCCTGCCACACTGCATCCAGCTTGATTAATTTACTGTACGGAATCAAGCTGGATGCTATGGCATTTGTGGTAACTGCCAATCATGGCAGCTACCATTTGTCAGCTGCCATTCATGGTAGCTGCCAGAAAATGGCAGCTGCCAGGTCTATGGCATCTACCAAAGCACCTATGTTGATGTCACAGAGTATCAGGGGTACTACTTTCCTTTCTTCTTTTTGTGATTTTCACTTTTATTTCTTGACAATGTCAGAGCAATTCAGCACATATCACATCAATTCAGCATTGTTTCACTTGTATCCTTTGCATTTTCAAAATATCAATAATTCACATGCACACATTCATGTTTTTCAAATATTATTAATTCTCTACACTCATGTAAACAAATTCTTCACTCCAATACCAGTATAATGCAAAAATACCATCAAATATTCAACATGATATATTACTATAATGTTGTATAATGTATATTTTACAAAGTTAATAATCCTTTTCATTATAAATACTGGCATTTAACTATTATAAAGCTTCTGACATTTTATAGTTTGCTTTATTTCCCTTCCTCATTTTCCCCTACCTCTGATACATTCAAATCTTCATTAGAGTGCTACTCAGACATTTGAACTTGTGTAGCATCACCAATATCCCAACTTGATGAAACTCATTTATATATAATTCAACTTAACTTAATCCCATGACTCAGGCATTGCATAGAAACAGATATATTCTAAAGTTCTGAACTTTGCCTTGCTAGACAATGCAAAGTTGACAGAAATGGACAACTTGCTATTTGAACTAATAAAAATCATATCTGACAACTGCCATGCTATACTTGGCATCTGCCACATCACACTTGGCAGCTGCTACATCACATTTGGCATCTGCCATGTCACACTTGGCAGCTGCCACATCACACTTGGCATCTGCCACATTACACTTGGCATCTGCCATGCTACACTTAGTATCAGAACAAAGTGCATAACATTTCGTAATTGCAAGAAAACTAGTTTGTTTTCTGCTTGAATTTGCCAAGCTATTACTATGGTCTCAGTTATATTATGAGCAGCTATTGCTATAAGCTAAAAATATGTCTACACAAGAAAACATGTCTACCAGAAAACATGTTCACCAAAAAAACATGTTCACGCAACAAAACATGTCCATACAACAAAATGTATTCACTTACAATAAAACATGTCTACACAACAAAACATATTCACTTACAATAAAACATGTCCATCAAGAACACATGTCCACACAACAAAACATATTCACTTTCAACAAAATATGTCCACACAACAAAACATGTCCAATAAAATATGTCCAGTTTTACTCAAAACATGCTCAATGATACCAATACACATTCAGTCACACCTCAAACACATTATTCATGTCCTAAAACATGCTCAGTCACGTTGAAATATGTCCAGTCATATCTCAAACACATTTAATCATGTTAAAACATGTCTAGTCACATCTAAAACATGTCCAATCACATCTAAAACACATCCAATCATGTCCAGTCACATTAAAACATGTTTAGTTATGCCTAAAACACGTCCAGTCATGTCCAGTCATGTTAAAACACATCCAGTTATGCCTGAAACACGTCCAGTCACGTTAAAACATGTCCAGTTATGCCTAAAACACATCCAGTCACGTACAGTCACGTTAAAACATGTCCAGTTATGCCTAAAACACATCCAGTCACGTACAGTCACGTTAAAACACATCCAGTCATGCCTAAAACACGTTCAGTCACGTCCAGTCACATTAAAACACGTCCAGTCATGCCTAAAACACGTTCAGTCACATCCAGTCACGTTAAAACACGTCCAGTCATGTCTAAAACACGTCCAGTCACGTCCAGTCACATTAAAACACGTCCAGTCATGTCTAAAACACGTCCAATCACGTTAAAACATGTCTAGTCACATTAAAAACACATCCAGTCATACTCAAAACACGTTCTCCAAAACACGTCCAGTCATGCTCAAAACATATCCAGTTATATCGAAACACGTCTAGTCATTGTCAAAACTTGTTAGGTTTCACCCCAAGACATCCAGTTATCACTTGCATTTCAACTCATTCAATTATATTATAGTGGTATAAGGGTATGTGAGAATGGTTTCAGAACTAAGCTTCAGATCATAGTATAATGCTTGACACATTTGTTTATAAAATTTGAAGCAAAACATCGGACTAAACAGTTGCTAGTGTTTGAAGTGTTATTATAACCAAGCCTATTGCATTTTCAAAAACAAGCTTCGGACTATAAGCATTCAGACTAAGGGTTTATAAGAAAAGCTTATGGTTTTTGAAGCAAAACATCGGACTATAAGCATTCAGGATAAAGCCTTCTAATGCTCCAATGTTGTTTTGCTTTAAAATTTCATAGGCCCTCATAGTAAAAGAATGCTTGTAGTCCGATGTTTTGCTT